>JAEMWC010000283.1:855000-865000 GCA_016490735.1 Pachyseris speciosa
TAGAACAGACCGTGGCATCGTGTTTAAAAAATTTTGTTGCAGCCCTGAGAAAAATTTCCGAGCTGTTGATGTTCAGCTTATAGCAAAACACACTTTCATGTACTGAAATACCGCAAGAGTTAAATACCTTAACTAAACGAAATGGAGAAAATGTTTTCAATAACAACTTGATCGACTTTAGAAGTCTGTAAATATGCTCAAGGGCCAGTCTATCCAAAACAAAGTGAACAACCACTACTTCAGCAAAGTTTACAGTAGCTTTCACTATTGGAAATTTTCCAGCGATCGACATTTTTGCAAAAACTAAAAATTAACACAAGCTAAAAATGTCCTTTTACCTGCAATCGATGCAATGTATCAATCACCAGCTTCAAACTCTCGATCTTACAAATACGATGTTTTGTGAGAGTAAGAAAAATCGCTCTTCTTATTTTTGTTATACTTTTTCTCTGGATTCCTTTCTTTCACTTTTTTTGGTTCTGATTCTGAACTATGAGTTGCAGAGTTAATTTTTTTTTCTAGTCGGGCTTGATGGATATGAAATGATTATCTATACACCTGCGCTCGCACATGTTCAAGGGCAAAAACAAAACAACAACAAAAAAATTTCCCGGCAATTGGAAATTATAAAGTTATTAATGTATGAGTAACTGTTGGTTGTAAATGAAGGATTCAAAGCGTTATATCAGCTAGAGCCTGGATTTACCATGACTGGAATTAAATTTCATGCAAACCGCCCAATACTGGTAGAAGGATTAGCTGGGGCTGGAGTAACAATTTAAAAAAACCTGCATGCTAGCTACTGTGAAAGAGATCACTTATAATCTTACCAAGCACAGTAACTGTGAAATCCACTGAGTCAACGCCATATTCATTGTTAGCCATGCAGGTGTAGTTTCCATTCTTGTCTATTTTGCTCCATACTGTTCCTGTCCCGTTAGCTAAGCTTGTAGATGATTTCATCAATGACATCTTGATGGGAGGCGTTCCTTCGGATGAGCACCATACATAATGGCCTGGTACTGTTCGAACAGCTGCTAGTGGAGTCACAACTCTCGGTTTATCTGCAAATAGACGATAACAGGATGGAAATATAAACATCTACTCCCGGGCACCTAGGCGCCTTTAGGCTTATTAAGGTCATTCTAGGTGACTATAGGAAACATCATTAAACTTAAAGTTCAACTACATGAGCTTTTATAGGACTCTAATTACTTTTCGAGTTTAAAAAAAACCTTAAAAAGGGGCGCTGTTATCAATTTTAAAGCAACAACTGGAATATAAAGAATTCGATGACATTTACGGCAATTCAGTTGGCCCAAAAGGTCAACTATAGTGGATCTCTCATTGCGTTTGGTAACCGACGCGTAACAGTAACAGTGAATTATTTCCAATAATTTAGGGTCAAAAATACAGCGTACGGAAATTCTAAATAAAACCGGTAAAATGCAAATGACAGAGGTTTTAGAGGAACAAGATTAAAGTGCCACTACGACCAAGTTCTCACATACAGTTAGTTAGCCTATTTAAGGTAACTTTTTGCGAAACTGTATATCTTACCACAAAACAGCACTCACAAGCTAAAATTAGAGCGTGAAGTTTCATTGTTTGAAACTCTTTGGTTTCCTTGTAGTTGTAGAAACACAACGTCAAATTCGGTGCCATAATTCCGGACGATCGGTTCGAGGTAAATGTTTCCTTTTTCTTTGAAATATTCTACTCGATCATGGCAAAATACATCATATAAAAGTCAAATAAAGAAACGTTCCTTTGAAAAGATACATTCTGTCTGAATTTTAAAGACGCCTTCAAAATATTTCTTCCATTTTAGCGAAGAAGTCATCAGACTGCAAATGCCGGAGTTCGCAAGATTCTCATGGGTGAATGTAATTTGACTTGCGCAGTGCTTGAGTCAAAACTCGTTATTCTTAAAACAGCATTTTAACCGCATATATTTCTTTTATAGTCAAAATGATAAATTAATAAAAAACGTATGTGGCTTATGATACGCTACTATCCCCTCCCCTCCCGACACGCGCGGTTGAAATTTACAACTCTCAGTTTGTGGCTTGACCTGTGACCCATGAGGACCTTCTCGGCGCTTTTATGATTAAATTATTTAAAGTACGGAGTTTGATATTACTAAAACATTACAAGAGAAGACACGGAAACAGCTGCAGTTATCAGTTATTGAACTAACGGGTTACAATTAAAATAATCCTATGGGTACTGCACCGTATATTTGCTTCGTCAAGTAAGATTTAAGTAAGATTAAATAACTTTTCACCCGCTGGAAACGATGAAAGAGGAGCAAGTTTAATCAGCACCACAACAGGTAAGCTTAAATTAGATTGAAAAGTTCCTGACAGGCCTACACAGACTCCTCTATGATGCGTTTTATATTTGCCTTCAAAGTTTCGCTCTTACGAGCATGTCTTATAGCAATTTTCCTCTTTTGTATGATTTAATAGGCGGCGTTTTGTAGATAGTTTTCAGCAATGGCTCGTTTTGAATTAGACTCCATTCTTGCACCAGTATTTGTTTAAGGTTTTTCACTGCTGAGTGAAATGTTGCGACAAAAGGCATTATTCTCTCGTCATTCTTTTTTTGTTTGTTTTTGCAAAGCCGACCGTCTTGCGGCAAAGGTGACCTCGGATAGTGTTCTCTCCATAACTGTTTTGGTTAACCGCGAGCCTCGAGTCGCGTACTGAAGTTAGAGATGGCCTCCTGGAAATTTTGTTCCAAGGAATTTGTACGTAGGAGTCTAATAGCTTCTCCTTTTAAGAAACCTCTTTTTACACCTGGTGGGTGACGAGAGGTATAGTATGTATATTGGAAGGTCTCGGTCGGCTTGCAATGGGTTAGATTCTTTAGAGAACCTTTCTCCTTTATATACAGTTGTGTCAAGGAATGTTATTTCTTTCTCTGAAATTTCAGCTGTAAATTTTATTGTTGGATGGAATGTGTTAGCTTGTTGTAAAAAATCGATCAATGTCGCATTTTTGTACGTCCCATAGGGAGAAAACGTCGTCGATGTAACGTTTCCACACTGTCGGCTTAAATTTGCTTTGATTAAGCATGTGTGTTTCGATCTCAGCCATGAATATGTTGGCGAAAGCGACCGCCATTTTCATTCCCATAGCCGTTCCATGGATTTGGAGATAATTTTCTCTGTTGAATTAGAACGAATTTTCCTTTAATATCAGGCCGAGCATTTCTCTGAGATAATGTGTTGGGACGGGAGGGTTGTTTTTGTGAAAATTCTCGTATGCTCTGCTTACGGTAGTGATTCCCTCCTCTTGTGGAATGTTTGTGTACAAGCTTGTAACATCCATCAATACCAAGATTGTATCATGTGAAACTTTCGTTTCTTCGGTAATGAAATCTGTTGTATCTTTTAGATACGATTTCAGTTCTCTAGCAATGGGTTGAGGCAAACTATCCACAAAGGACGATAGTCTTTTAGTCTTAGTCGGTCCTTCGCAGCCTGAAATTATAGGTCTGCCGACCGGTTTTGGTTTGTGGATTTTTGTGAGGGTGTAGAAAATTGGTATTCTTGGCGGATTAAGAGTTTGTGAAAGCCATTTTTTTGTCATGTCATCTATGTGTTTGCCTTGGTCGAGTTGATTAATAATCTCATTTACTCTTTGCAACATGTCAATGACCATCGGTTCTTTAAGAGGTTGATAGTGGTCTTTGTTGTTAAGCTGGTCCTGCGATGATCAGTCACATATTTAATCATTAATCCGCAGTTCAAATATATGATTTTCATATATTCATTCTCATACATTCACCACTCACGGGTATATTACGAACCAACAAAACGACCAGCTCCCAGATGGCTTGTTAGCAGTCAGTCGGTAGAGTGCTGCACCGGTATCGCAGAGGTCGTGGGTTCGAATCACGTACAAGCCTGAATTTTTTTCACGCTTAATTTTTACTACTGGGTAAGTAGTGTTCGTAACTGCGATGATCAGTCACATATTTAATCATTAATCCGCAGTTCAAATATATGATTTTCATATATTCTTTCTCATATATTCACCACTCACGGGTATATTACGAACCAACAAAACAACTCAAGCAGTTTAAGGCCTGGGTTTAGAAAGATCTTCAGAAATATGGTTAATCGCCAATATCTTTCTCCAGATTGCCTAGAACTGGATGAACTGACTTTGCCTGAAGATAAATCTTGTTGTCATTGTGTGCTTTAACGTATGACTTTGATCACGTGATCAGTCACATGATCAAAATTTGAAAATTCTTAAATCAGCGATGCGGTGGCGGATTTTATGTTTACAGATCAATAAATCAGCGTTTCTAACAGAAATCCAACATATCTAACTTTCTACACTTGGAGTGATTGTTCAAAACTTTTAGTTAATTATTATTATGAATTATTAAGAAAAAACTTGTTGTTGTGGCTTGTTAGCTCGGTCGGTAGAGCACTGCACCGGTATCGCAGAGGTCGTGGGTTCGAATCCCGTACAAGCGTGGATTTTTTTCATGCTTTATTTTCACTATTGCTTAAGTAGTGTTCGTAACTGCGATGATCAGTCACATATTTAATCATTAATCCGCAGTTCAAATATATGATTTTCATATATTCATTCTCATATATTCACCACTCATGGGTATATTACGAGCCAACGAAACAGCCAGCTCTCAGATGGCTTGTTAGCTCAATCGATAGAGTGCTGCACCGGTATCGCAGAGGTCGTGGGTTCGAATCCCTTACAAGCCTGAAATTTTTTCATGCTTTATTTTCACTACTGCTTAAGTAGTGTTCGTAACTTCGATGATCTGTCACATATTTAATTACTTGCATGTATTCGCATGACAAAGTATTATTAAACTTAAACTTAACATTAAACTTAAAGTAAGCTCTTTCTCATCAATGTAAACATCCTCTCCTGCATACAGTCTTTCAATTAATTTTATCAGTAGCTGGTTACACCAGAATGCTTTTGGAGCTCCGCTTTTAGGCTTGGCTAAATATACATATTAATGACGCGTATATTACGGAGGATTTTGCTCGAGTTTGAGAGAAGAGATTTAATCAAAGCAATGATGAAAGCAAGGGAAGAGCTGGGAATCCAAAATGCAACTGTCAAAGGCCGTCACCTATTTATTAACAACGAACGTTATGATCATAAATCTATTCCTGAGAACCTAAAGTAGTACGCTTTTTACAAACTGCTGAGACCCCGATGAACCTTGAAACATATTTTTTCTGTTATGCAAATTCTACGGCAAGAATATCACCTCTAGGTGTTGATGATGAAGTCTTCTATCAGTCTGGCCATTTGGGAAAATGGTCTCATAAAACGAGATTTTAACACCTTAACGTTTTTGTTTTGTTTTTATAAAATGTGCTTGTCATCTCGCTCTGGTCCAAACCTTTTTCTGTTTATTTTATCCAAACTTGTTCACTACTTAGGTTTGAGTGTTTGTGGAATTTTTTTCTTGTTTACTGGTTTTTGTTCCTCTGAAAATTACTTTCCTACTGAAAAATTAACACCTATTCAGTTTTTAATGACCAGTCGTTGCATGGTCTTGGCTCTAAGGCGTGAAGAAATAGCTTCACAAAACACCGCTACAAGATTAACATGGCTTTGACAATACCTTCTTTCAATGTCCGGTGACTAAGAGATAACGCAAAACGTAGGGAGGTGTTTAACTGGCTTCGATCATGAAACTTTTCAATTTGCATGCTACAAGAGGTCCACTGCACTGAAAACACCAACCACCGCATGGTCTGCTGAGTAGCGCTAACAAACTATTTTTAACGCGTATGAAAGCAATAAGGCGGGAGTATGCATGCTCTTTAAATAATAACTTTAATTTGCGAATTGAAAAACATTTCGTGAACCCCTCAGGGCGCTTCATAATTTGCGACAGAAAGGCAAACGCCAAAAGTTTAACTTTGGCTAACATTTACGCCCCTAACGATGACAACCCAGTTTTCTTTTTAGATTTTTTTTGAACACCGTGATGAGTTCAAATCCGACAATATTATCATAGGAGGCGGTTTCAACCGTGTACTTGATCTAGAGAAGGATAAAACGGTTGGCCTCCCCAAAACGCACCAAAACTCTCTTAAAATCGTTAAGGAATTCTCTGAGGAACTCGATCTAGTTGATGTACGGAGAATTTTGCACCCGGAAACTAGCAGATATACGTGGAGACGACGTCACCCAAAAGTACAGTGTAGGCTCCACTTTTTCTTGGTTAGCCAAAGTACTGTAAATATCACAATCCTCTCTGATATCCATCCAGGATACAAATCAGATCACTCTATGATAACATTAAAATTATCTCTGCACTTGAATACTAGGGGACCAGGACTCTGGAAACTAAGGACATCATTTTTAACCGAACTAAGCTACGTCAACCAAATTAAGGAGACCATTCAGGAAACGTTGAACATAGGGATGATGACTTCGTTAATCCCTCACTTAGATTAAACTAAAATTGCGAGTGCAATCACTATCCTATTCAAAGCACAGAAAGAAACAACAGCAGCAACAACAAAAACAGCGTGAAACGGAGTTAGAGCAATCAATTGCCAAATTAGAGGAGGAGCTCGAAAAAAGGAAGACTCAGTGACTCACAAACCCCATATTTTGAGGATGAAATTGATAAACAAAAGTTTGAGCTTGAAAAAATAATTGAAGATCGCACAAAAGGCGCAATTTTGAGATCAACATCCAAATGGTACAATAAAGGAGAGAAGAATACGAAGAATTTTTAAGTCTAGAGAAAAGGCATTTTAAACAGAGCACAATAAGTCAAATTAAGGTTAGTGAGAACGCCTTTATCAATTCTGATAAAGATATTCTATGTGAGTGCACGTCCTTTTATGAGAACCTCTATGAATCTTAGGGCACGTCAGGCGATTCTCTTGACACGTCAGCTTTTTTTGACGGTGAAAACGATACGGCCCTTAAGGACTTTGAACGAAATGCATGTGAAGGACAACTTAACGAAAAAGAAACTCTTGAGGCTTTGAAATCTATGGAACCGGAAAAAACTCCAGTCACCGATGGCTTACCAGCAGAATTCTATAAAGTCTTTTGGAAAGACATATCAACTATTTTAATCAACGCATTAAATTTCGCTTATGAAACAAGTCAACTTTCAGTCACTCAGAGAAGAGGAATTATTAAACTTATTCCAAAGAAAGACGCTCAACCCTACTTTATTAAGAACTGGAGATCTTTAAAACTGCTTAATTGCGACTATAAAATAGCGGCCAAGGCAATTGCTGGCCGGCTAAAAACTTTTCTTCCCGATCCAATTAACAGCGACCAAACTGCCTTTATAAAAAGCAGATTCATAGGTGAAAACATCAGAGTATTAGAAAGCATCATTTCTATGCAAAAGACAAAAATATGCCAGGATTACTTTTGTTTCTTTATTTTGAAAAAGCTTTTGACTTGATAGAATGAACTTTTATAAAAAAAGACCCTTAACTATTTTGGTTTTGGCAGTAGTATAACACAATGGTTTAATCTGTTCTACTGGTCTCCAGAGAGCTGCATCTTAAATAACGGTTGGGCGAGTGACTTTTTTGAAATCTAAAGAGGTGTTAGGCATGGCTGTCCCCTGTCACCCCATTTGTTCGTTTTTAGCAGTCGAAATGTTAGCCAAAGAAATTCGTAGAAATAGAAAAATTAGTGGTTTTCTGATAAATAATGAAAAAATCAAGTTAAGTCAATATGCTAATGATACTACGTTAGTACTAGACGGATCAAGTGAGTCGCTAAGAGCTTCCCTTGAAACCTTCGACCACTTTTACAAAGCTTCAGGTTTGAAATGAAATGATAAGAAAACAGAATCGCTTTGGATTGGACCAAAATGCGGGAGCAGCGATTACCATTTCCTGGGAGGAAATTCAAATGGCCAAACACAAAGTGAAAGCTCCAGGGGTACGGCTTTCAGTTCACCCGGAGGAAACAGCAAATTTAAATTATGACGAAAACTTGAAAAGGTCAGGGATACATTAAGCAGTTGGAAATACCTCAGACTGACACTGATGGGTAAAATAGTGGTGTTAAAAAGTCTTGTTCTTTCACAGCTGGTTTATGTTTTATCACCGCTACTTTTAAACGAAAAGGCTATTAAAGAAGTAAACACTCTTTTTTCGCCTCCCCTTGGAATGGAAAAGGAGACAAAATTAAGCGAAATACTATCATTAATGACTATCCAAACGGGGGCCTTAAAATGATAGATATTGTCTCTTAGTAAATCCTTGAAAGCTACTTGGATAAAAAAAAAACCTTGAGTTAAAGACTTTCGGCGGGAAAACAGCTGTTACTGTCAACCTTAACGCAATAGATACCAAACATATTTTTCAATTTAAAGATAGCTTCATTAGTGAAGTTCTGACAATTTGGGCACAAGTTAATTTCAAAGACCGAATAGTTTCAGAGAACCACTTTCTCAACCAAAGCGTATGGTATAATTCGCTGATTAGAGTTGACAACTGCCCCGTTTACTACCCTGCATGGCATTGTGCAGGAATTACAATGGTCAAACATTTAAAGGACGATTCCAATAATTTTCTTTCTCTGACAGAATTAAAGACTAGGTATGGGCTAACATTTTGCTCTCTCAAGTATTGCCGAATTTTGTCCACAATTAAACTTTTATGGAAAACGCACCGAAATAACTTTGCGACCAATCATCCTAAAAGTAAGTATGAAAGCTTTTCGACTAAACTGACTGAAAGCTCAAAAAGCAAGCACATGCAAACTGGTATACACAAAACTTATCTCAAGGAAAAGTATATCTCCTACGCAGGCTCAGCAGAAATGGCTAAGGGAATGTGATATAGAAGACAATGAATGTATTAACTGACACGAAACTTACGAACTAGCTTTTAAGTGCAGCGCAAGCGGAAGACTTGTCGAATTCCAGTACAAACTTTTGCACAGACGAATATCAAGTAACGAATTCTTGTTAAAATCGGTCTACAAGATGAACCAAACTGCTCTTTTTGCAAAGATGAACCAGAAAAACTTAGTCACCTCTTTTGGTCCCGTCCCAAAGTGCCTACTTTTTGGACCTTCTTAATACAACGCTTTATTTCGTCTCAGAGTATTTCGGGAAACTACCATTTCTTGTAAATAAGATGTCTGAAAGTTTTTTGTCTGTTTGAATATATAATAAATTTCAAAAAAAAAAAAAAACTTTCGCGCACTTTGCGAGAAAAGACCGCTCATTTAAAAGATATAATTTTACGTGCGATAGAAATCACATTTAATAAGAAACAAATTTTCCTTACTTCGATGAAAATGTAAATATTACCTAATAAACGAAGCGTAGCTCGGCCAAGAAAGGACCAAACGAAAGCAGAGTAGTCGATAAGTATTTGAAACGTATCGAATCGTAAAGTCGAAAGGTCCGGAAATATTGTTGTCCGGGAAATAGGGCAACACACTGTATCATTTTATTTCCATAACTGACGGTGCACTTCTTAAAGTGCAGCATTTTCAATAAAGGATATTGTCTCATACGTGACAGGAAACTCGACAACTTTAGACGGCCATTAATTTGCAGCAGCTTTTAAGCTCTTTCACAAACGCCGCTTGTAGTCTTGATAGAAATGTACTTTGAGGTTATGAGAACACTGGTAGCACTAGTAATGACTATTTTGTATCTGCTGCACACTGTTGCGTGCGTTCAGATCCAGTTACATTGGTCCTTTTTTTTTAATTATCAAAATTTTACTGTGAACATTTAACTGCCGAATAAATCCAACTAATCGCATTGATTTAATCCTATTGGTTCAATTGGGTGCGGTAATCGAACTCATCGAAAAGTTCCAGTTCGATTATGTTCGATTACCGAACCAAGCAACAATCGAACGATTCGGTTCCATTGAGTTCGATTAAGTTTTGGTTCGGTCTAGTTCTATTGACTAAGCCGGCCTAGGCCACCGATGTCAAGGAAATTTCACTTGAGTGTTCGTCTCTAGAAAAGAAACATCTCTAGA
>JAEMWC010000283.1:870000-918344 GCA_016490735.1 Pachyseris speciosa
GAGAAAGCAATTTCAGGCTACACGGCTTAGACTTGAGATTTATCATCTTTCGGACCCATTTCCCAAGAGATTTGGTGTTATTGAAAGTTGAAAAGCAGAATTGACATATTTACGAGATCACCCTCCCCACTCCCATTACAAACGTTAAAGAAAGCGTAAGCTAACTAACTTTTGCCATGAAAAATCAATGTCCGGAATCACTCTTTTGGTAAAGTAAAGGACTTCAGCTTCTCTGTACCGTCTTCTTTGTACAAAATCTGCCCTGGGACGCTCCGTGGAATGAACGCGAACTGTCTGTTTGTTTGTTTTGGCTTTAACTGCAGAACGGTAGTCTTTTCTCAACTTTGCTCGCTCCTTTAGTAACCGGTTAGCACTGGTCAGGTCGGGTTCCTGTGCTTGGACGACTGACTGTTCCTTGCGAAACGAAATGGAGCGAAATGAAAATCTGTTGTTTGCGCAATGAAAACTTGTAGTTTGCGAAATGAAATCTGTCGTTTTGAAATGAAAATCTGTAGTTTGCAAAATGAAATCTGTAGTTTTTGAACTGAAAGTCTGCTGTTTGCGAAATGAAACATCTACCGGCTAATCTGTAGTTTGCAAAACAAGCAATTGCACGCCAAATGTTCACATTTTAAACATCCACTCACTTGCCTATGGTAACACAGAGCGCATTTTGTCAGCCGAAGTTTTTCAAAATAATTTATAGTTTGCTCGAAGTGCAGCAGCTCAGAAGTAAGGCGAAATAAAACAAGCATGTGGGCACAAAGAAACAGACTCACGATTCATAATGGGAAAAGTGAAGCTATGCTCCTGTCCACAAAACCTCTAATTGGCCCCCTTGAAGAACTCCGATATAAGAAAAACAGAGTCGATTTTGTAAACTCCACCTGCTGCTTAGGCGTGGAAATTGACAATAAATTGTCCTGGTCGCCTCACATCGATAAATCATGCAAGAGTTACAGGAAAAAGCCTGGAGCTTTGAGGAGCATGCCACGCCTTCCCCCCAAAGTACTCGAGGAAATCTATTTCAAAACAGTTGTATAAGGTGTCTCTTATTGCATTCCAGTATGGGGTGGATGTACCGCATCGCTATTCAATAAATTAGAGGAGATTCACACAAAAGCAGCTAGGCTTATTCACGATCTACCACGCGACCGAGATAACACCCATGTTCTACAAAAAGCCAACTGGCTCCCATTATCATACATGTATAAAATAGCTATATTAAAACACGTCCACCAAGCCTTTTATCAAGCTGGCCCAGCTCAAATAGCTGAATTGTTTTCTGTGAAAGCGACACAGAATGACTCTCGACGATCTAAACAATTGGTACTGGATAGACTCAAAAAGGAAATAGGCAGACTTTCTCTTCGACACAGAGGAACTATGATCTGGAACTCAATTCCTAGTAGCGTTAAAGACTATGATAATGTCACATTGTTTAAAAATCGTCCAAATTTATTAACAATTTCACCTTTGAAAAGAAGAGTTCATTGATCAGGAATAAATCACATCACCTTTATTATTATTGACACTAAGAGGTCCACATCAGCCAATGGCCGCCAGTCTTTTAATCTGCGAGACCAAATAAAGTGTGTATGTATGTATGTATGTATGTATGTATGTATGTATGTACGTGTGTATGTACGTACGTACGTATGTATGTATGTATGTATGTATGTATGTATGTATGTATGTATGTATGTATGTATGTATGTATGTATGTATGTAAGCTATATTTTTCGCAGGCTCTCGAGGATCCAAAATCTCTTGACCTTGAAAATCATAATTGGCGTAGAAAACTTGTTTTGACTACAAAAATTGTCAGCGCGACAGCCGATTCAAGAAGTTCAAGAGGCCACGATCTAACAACTCCAGCCGTTTGAACGGGTGAGAATTTTTTCTTGCCGTGCGAACGGCTGAGCATATTTTGGCGAAGGGATAACCCTGACCGTGCAAACGGTTGAAGTTTTTTTAAATGAACAACCCTGGCTTACCCTGAGTGCCAGAGCTTATTTTATTTATTTATTTATTTATTTTATTTTATTTTTATTTTATTTATTTATAATATTCTGCATTTTTTTTAATATCCCTGGCGTAACATTCAGGTTAACCTGCGATCAAGCGTTCTTTTTCTATTAATTTGTACGGGGAAGGGAGAAAAAGAACGCCTGATACAATTATTAATCATTACGTTTTGTTTTGCATTAGCTTTTCGAGAATTCTTTTACAAAAAATTATGCGCCTCGACCTTCGGGTTTGGCAGATAAATAAAACTTCGGCCATGGTAATTCTCGCTACCATGCTCAAGCTCATCCAATAATTGTTAAATAATTTAGGGTAGCATATAGTAGACCACGACCCCTTGCCGAGGTTTTTTCTACACCCCAGACTGGCCGAGAATATTTAACGCCGTAAGATATATTTTTAGCAGCTTTACTTAATTGTATATACTAACAGGAGCTGTTTCAAAGAACCAACTTTTTCAAAAACACAAAAAATCAGGTTGGGTAAGTACCAAAGAACCATACCATCTTAATTTACTGCACGCCTCTTTATTACAAAGCGACGAAATGACCGCTGTGAGAATCACAGTATTTATCGCAGGTCCTCGGGAACATGATTTAACAATGGCGGACTCAAAAGCCTACCTTTCTAAGCTTGATATTTCCACTTTACTCGGCTGGACCTCATTTCAATGGTAAGGATAAGTACAATTAGATGTAATAAGCTATACGCAATGCTTTTTTAATTACATTAAAAGCCTGCAATTTTGATGTTACGGTCTTTAGATTTTGAAAAGTTTAGCCTCAAATCTTCAAAAAGGTCATTTGTAATCTGTTTCAATCTTGTCCATCCTTCACCATCCTTGCCATATTTGCATTTATTCTTGTCTCTTTGGTGCTTATCTTTCCTGAAAAATTGTTATTTCACTGTTTAAATTATTTATATGCAATTTTTTATGTCTCTAATAATGACCCAAAATATCGTGACCGTGCTCCTTTAACAAAATTAAAAAAATAGCCTTAATACAACACACACTGCTTTAAGAAACACAGAGAGCTCTATGAACATTACAGACTTTCCTGAAAAAAGATAAGTAAAACAATTAATGAAAGTAAGTTGACGCAGCAGATTGACTTGATCACTAAAGGCTTGACTGTAAAACGGTAACTAATTGTTTGTAGACTTCTATTAATTTCAAAGCTCATCTAGTGCTTAAAACCTCATAAAATTAAACAATTTTAATAGTCTTCATATACTTGAGTATGAATACTAAACGCAAGGACACTACAAAAAGAGGTAGAGTACAGCGCTATAAGAGAATAAAAATCAACTTAAGGCTGGTAGATGTAGTGATTTAAGATGCTGACAACTGCAACCTTCAAGCAGTAGAGAGCCCTAAGAAACAGTAATATATACAAGCAACTCACATGTATGTAGAAAAGGCAAGATAGTGGGTCTTACAGCATTGAATAACGAGCATGCGTTGCTCCTCACGGGTTTTCTGGTTTACTGGCTCAACTCCCGGTTTCCTGGCATCTCGCCAACTCGTGATAGTGCTGATTATGCCAACATCCTTCTTTCTCAAAGATATTAAATTAAGAGAGAAATAACCTAAATAACGAGTTGCGCGGTTATTTCTCAAGGTGTATCTTCCTTGTAGGGAATGATGAGTTCTCATCAATGAAAAGAAATAGATAAGAAACTGAAAGTTGAACAAGTAAGGTTCCTGCCAGATCCACTGCGGCATTGTCTCCATGTTTGCTTGAGTTGTGTCTAACTTGGTGAAATCTTGGGACTCAGTCCGGGTTTCAGGTCATGTGCGCTGGTGGGCCGTGCGCAATCTCCCATCTATTATGTAGCATGGGTTGTTGATTTCAGTACCCACAGTAACTCTTCTGCTGGCACACTTCTTTCCTTTTGTGTGTCGGTAATACGCCGATTGACCAACAGCGGCGTTTCAGGTG
The DNA here is from genome assembly GCA_016490735.1 of Pachyseris speciosa. Classification (NCBI taxonomy): domain Eukaryota; kingdom Metazoa; phylum Cnidaria; class Anthozoa; order Scleractinia; family Pachyseridae; genus Pachyseris; species Pachyseris speciosa. The sequence goes on from JAEMWC010000283.1 coordinate 873,972, forward strand.
CGCTTAATGGCAAGGCGGTGCTTTACTTTTCTCAACGTCCGTTACTGCTTACCTCTGATCGTATGTCGTAGTCTCATGGTGGTTTAGAATTATTCTATGGGGTGATATCAGACGTCAGCCTGTAAAGGCGCCTCTGGTAGTCGCTATCAATCCATATTCTATCTCTTTCACTCATCCAACCCAGGCATGTATGTGATTAGCTTGATTCTCGTGGATGGTAGCATTGATCGCTTATCTCTACCCGACATAATTTCAGGAGGACTGATTCTAGCAACTTGGCGAGGTGTGTTCCTTAATTCAAGTAGGGTTTCTCATTGCTCAGTACCATCCAGCAGTACTTTGCGTATCATCACTTTGGTAATCGTTACCCCTTCTCCCGCCTTTCCGTTTGACTTTGCGATGTTCCAGTGATTATATTCCCTGAAAAACTCCCCGGTTCCCAATTCTTGAATTCTCGTGAGCTAAGGGTAATTTTTAATAAGCTATCTATCAATCTATCTGAGCCAGAGTCACTCACTATTTGCACTGGTATTCCGTACCTTCCAAAGTGTCCTTTGAGTTTGGTAATGACTTATCTAGTCGTCGTTGTGGACAGGCAATCAACTTCAATAAATTTGAGTAATAGTCTTTAGTGACTAGATAACTGCTTCCCTTGATCTCAAACAAATCGAGGCCGATTTTGCTCCACGTTCTTTCTCCTTCTTGGCGCTGTTTTAGTATCTCTTTCTGGTTCCGTGGTTTATAAATTTAGCAGGCTTCATAGTTTGCGGCCTCTTTACGTATCTCCTTTGACATTGATGTATTAACCAAGGTGCGAAGACTGTAGTCTTTTCTTCGTGACCTCTCTCGACTTTCATATTACTATTCCTTCGCTCTTGAATACATTTCCACCTTGATGGCTTAGAATGTCTCTCACGTCATACTGTGGCCTCACTTAACTGCGGGTACGTCCCTCTTCTGTTCAGGCCAACCATTCTTTATGATGCTAAGGAGTGTCTGCATGCTTTCATCTTCGCAGTTTCTGCTTTCTTTTCCTTCATTCTTTGATCTAATTTCTCTTTTTACGGCGTTGCCTTTCATCTCTCTCACATGGGTTTATTATTTATTATTATAATTTATTATTATTATTATGGGTATGAGAGATACATAGATAGGCTCTACTCAGATTAAGTGGAGTCAACATCACATGGATAAGGTCACAGGATCAGCTCTTTTGACCTCTTATGAACTTGGCTGAGGGGCTTTTTTTATGTGTACTGAGCAAAGCGTTCTAGACCAAATACTATTACCAGTTCGTTTCTGCTCTTGTCAGTGCTCGCGATCCATATTCAACTGGCTTCCCATCTTGCAGAAAGGGGACACCTAATCCGTCTTTGCTGCTGTCTGCTTGCAGGAATAGTTCCTTGTTTGGGTCAAAATAAACTGCAAGTAGTCTATCTGTAACCTTCTGTTTTATTTTCTGGATTGCTTCTTCACATTCAACGAACTAATTATATTCCAGTGAACAAGTTTTCTAGTGAGCTCTCGTATGGGTTTGTAAATCACTTGTTAGGGTTGGGAGGAACTTTGATAGGTACTAGGTCATTCCACAGAAACTCTTCACTCCATGTGCTTCAGTGTAAGCTGGCATCCTGAGGATAGCTTCTTCTTTGGACTTAACTGTCTGGCTGTACTCCCTCATTGGTTACCAGGTGACCCATGAATTTGATCTGCGTTTGCTTTAGGACGGACTTCTCATCTTTCAGCCGGCTTATGTTTCATTCCGAGCACCTTTTCTGCAATTCACGGAGGTTTTACTCATCATCAAAGTTAGATTCTTCTCTTGTGTTACCACTCCCAATTACCAGGAGGCCATAATGCAACACAGATCAAATCGTTCCGGCTATTGAGCGCCTCATTCAGCTAACGTTTGGAAATTTCACGGCTAACCTTCATTCCAAATGGATCTCTGATATCCCAGCCGTTAACGTGCATTAACGCAGTCACTCGTTCATTATGATCAGTCACTACGGTAGCTATAACTACTGCACATCAGAGTAGGTAGATGCACTCTTTGCCTTTTCAGTACTTGCATGTCTTCCCCCACGAAGCACATTTTGTCTTCACTGATTCATGAGGCTTGCCGCAGAAATTGCACTATTTCAAGAATGGGATATATTTCTGTTGAGGTTTTACAGTACATTTCTGCTTCAACTTGCTTTGAACACTTACTTTATCAATTTTCTGTGCTTCACTACTTGCATCCTTTTCCTTTGTTGTTTCGTGATTTCAAAGCTCGGCAAATCTCTAAGACTATCTTAAGCCTGCCTCGCGGACTAATAATTTTTCCAACTTACCGAAAGCAGAACTTGGGACTTAATTATCCAGACAATAAGAGAAAATGAAACAAAAAGAGGATGTTATTCCAACGCTCTCTTTCAATGCGGGTATTGTAAGCCAAACGTTTACTATGGAATCAAAAGAAATGCTGTTGGGTGGTTTACAACCAATTTTTTTTTTAATTTCAGTGAGATAGCCTAAGATAGCCTAAAGTCATAGCTGAGAGTCAGATGGCATCAACAGCACATGTCCGATAGTATTACGTGTTCGTCTTAAACAGTCTCTGTTGAATCTTTTGTCAGGCCTTTTTTTATCCTGTTGCTATAAGTAGGCTGGGTTATTAAGTCAATACGTCAAGCATCTTTCAAATTGCTGAGATTTGAATGTAAATGAGTAACATATGCGCATGCGTAATGTAGATCAGTATCTAAGGCGTAAAAAAAAGGTTATTGGAAGGCCAAGTTTCCGGTATTTGTCGGAACAACTTGGAAATTGATTGTCGTGTATGTCTTCACTACTGACTGAAATACATATTTGACTTCAAACATACATACCTCTTACTAACTGAGTTCGAGGCCCGTACTGTAAGTTACGGACCGAGTTTTTCCCTGTTGATTTATGGCCTAAGCGCGAAGCGTGCAGGCCATGAATTAATGAGAAAAAACGAGGATCCGTAACTTACAGTACGGACCGAGAAAACGAGGTTAGTAAGATATTTATTATATCTCTGAGGTTAATCCGGCGCGCAGGAAAAAAACTAGTTGAAGTCAAGCGGGCCGTACTGTAGAATACGGCCCGCAAAATTGACCAATCACAGCGCGCATACTAAGTGAGAGGTATAATAAAATGCTTTATACCATGGATGGAGATTCAAATCCTAGTTAAGAATATGGCGTAATGGTTCAGCTTCCATATGTAGCTATATGTAAGTTACAAGGATACCTCACAGATTAATGTCATCTGGTAAGATGAAGCCACTAAGGACGGCTTCAGCTTCAGCTGAGTGGCTTCGGCTTACCAGATCACATTAATTTGTGAGGTATCCTTGTCACTCCAGCCACATCCCACAAGCTTTACATTTTCACTATATGTCAGTTACAGCTTTTTGGAAGAGCTGCTTATTTTCCCACGCAGTTAATTAAGATTGACAAGATTGGCTGACAGGCTTCGCCCACCTCAAAGCTCAAGAAACCGCAGTTTGCTTAGTCGGTTTTAAGGATGGTTTTCAAGTCACTTCAAACTTTCTTGAATCGTTCCAACTTTTCGACTATAATTAGATGTAAAGTAATATATCTTGGGATTTTGCTTAGGCCTTTTGCTTTAGTAAACTTGGCTTAGCGGCTCTTAAGTCTTACTTAACAGCTTAGTGCAAAGACTACAATTGTTACTGGTTGAAAATAGATCTCTTAGCTATATGAATATATAATGCTTTTGAAACAAATACTGATGCATGTAGGTTTACCTTTTGTTGTAGTTGTGGTGTAAAGAGCTTTAAAGATGACGCCGCCATAAGGAACGACAGCGTTTATCGACATGAAGTGTCCACTCGACTGTATAATGAACGGAGATTTACTTTCACAAAAGCTTCCTAGTAGGGTTTCTCGTGTATTGTTCCCATCATAGACTTTAACCCATCCACTCCAGACGTAAAAATTAGAAAACCTCAATTTGATGGCGCTGCGAGGAGGTGTCGTGATTAACCATGTGCAATTAGCCGATTCAAGGAGCCTGGATAAATGGATCTCTCCCTTGGAGCCGTTCACCGCATAAAAGCAAGGTGCAGAGGAATGCGCTTCTGTGAATAAATAAAAATCATCATCATCATCATCATCATCATCATTTATAGAGCGCTGTGTCCACTAATTGCTCAAAGCGCTGTACAACAATGGTAAAACAATAAGATACAAACCTAATAACTATTATGATGAAATTAACTAAACTACTTATAATTATACATCATAAGCAAATTTAAATAAATATTTCTTCAACTGCGTCTTAAACTGGTCAACAGAGGTAACATTCCTGAGTTCAAGAGGCAATTGATTCCATAGCCTAGGAGCAACTACAGAAAAAGCTCTATCACCATACGTCTTTAGCCTGGATTTAGGCACAGCTAAAAGATTCTGAGAACTAGAACGAAGTAAACTTGGGCTATTATGGTACTGTAAGAGTTCAGACAGTTGAGTTGGTGCCAAGCCATTAAGGCACTCGTACACTAAAAGCAATATTTTAAAATGTATGCCATAGTTTAACGGTAGCCAGTGAAGTTTAAACATGATAGGAGTAATATGGTCAAAGCGCTTATTTAACTTAACAATGCGTGCAGCAGTATTTTGTATTAATCTTAGCTTATTTAACAGGTGTTTGGGAAGTCCATATAACAAGGAGTTACAATTATCCAGTTTAGAGCTAATGAACGCGTGTACTAAAACTTCAGAGGTATCTTCACTTAAGTACTTCCTAATCTTGGCAATGCTCCTTAAGTGGTAGTGGCAGGAGACACAGATTTTTTTTAACATGTTCCGTTAAGTTAAGACAATAATAATAAAGATAATAATAAAGATGTTAACAAGACAAATTAACCCAAGGCGAGTTAGCAATACTTGTATTCGAAGTGAGATGGGGGTGGGGTGGGGTGGGGTGGGGTGAACAGGGTGCAGCGACAGGTTTTAATCCTCCGAACAAGTTATGGCACTTCAGAAGAAAATGTTTCATTGTCATAAAATCTTGATAATTCGTTTACTTAATAATAATAATAATAATAATAATAATAATAATAAAACGGTGGATTCCCCATTATGTAGGCTATGTGGCAAGAAAGGTGAGAGAGTAAACCATATTGTCTGTGAGTGTAAAAAGCTGGCCCAAAGGCAATACAAACAGAGACATGACAATGTTGCAAAAGTAGTTCATTGGAAGTTGTGTGAGAAATATCATCTGGAAAAGAAGGATAAGTGGTACGAACACGCACCTTACAGTATTAGTGAAAACGACGACGTTAAACTACTGTGGGACGTGAACATACAGTGTGATCATGTCATTGAAGCCAGAAGTCCGGACATTGTAGTTGTAAATAAACAGCAGAGAAAGTGCACTATTATCGATATTGCCGTACCAGCGGATAAAAGAATTGTTGAAAAGGAGAATGAGAAAGTTAAAAAGTATCAGGATCTTAAAAGAGAAATTGTAAGAATGTGAACATGAGAACTGTGCAGGTGGTACCAATTGTTGTAGGATCATTGGGAGGTGTAACAAAAAACTTGGACAAGTGGTTGGGAAAGTTGAATGTCAAAATTAGTATTTCGTGACTCCAGAAAACTACGTTACTGGGAACGGCAAGGATTTTGAGAAAGGTGTTGGAGCTCTAGAGTAAGGAGAAAACTCTAAGGGACCTTTGGTCATGAGCTATGTGTCCTGAGCCAAGTGATTACAACATGATAAGGCTCGGTGTCTTTCTGAGCTATCTTGTCTGCGAGATGCTTTAAGAACCGCTGACACTCGTTTCCCATTCCGCCATTGGTTCCAAACACTAAAGGCGTAAACGAGCCCATTTTTACATCTAACACCCGCTGCTGGTACTTGCGCTTCTTCTCTTCTTCTTGCTCTTTGAACACTTCTGATGTTGGCTTGCTCTGATAACACTTGGAGTTGACGTGCGTAACTCTAGCATCAAAAAATGCCGTAACTCCTCTTGCCCAGAAGCCTCCCGCCTTGATGTTCAACCTTGCCTCAGAACTTGTAACAGCGCTCCTCAAATGAAATCGCTCGTTGTCCAGGGGTTGAAGGCGTGGTTCGATTTCGACATTCTTGCAGATCTTGTCGATGAATGTCGTTAACAAGTTCCGTACACCGTCATGTCTCTGCGCTACAACCCCCCCTTTTTACAAGAGAGGGTGTGACTAACGGTGAATTTATCCCCACATATGCAATGACTTGGTAAATCTACTAAGGGCAAGTCATAACGCAAGCGTAGCGAGTCTCTGAACTCTTGCTTGTTGAGGGCTAAACCTTTGTCTGCGAGAGGCATCGCATTCAGCCAAGAACTTGCGCCCTTGTCCCTCGATTGATTAACCAGACGCAGCAGGCCTGGGGAGAGGCTTGAATCAATGCTATCCATTTTCTCTTTGGCACTTGCTCTCTTAAGTGATTGTTGATGCCTCTTTAGCTCCTCCGTAGATATTTCTCCTGGCACCATGATAGAACTCTGTGATGTAATAGAATCTACGTGCGCGGTGGTTATTAGTCTCGAGGCAGCAAACTGCTGCGGTGCCTCGGATTTCAGATCAGGAATGCCTAGACCCCCTTGACCCGTTGCTAAGGTAGCAAGTCTGCGCACCTCGTTATGGAGAGGCTCTGATTGACCGAACAAAGTTGGGAGTAGTGAATCTTCAATCACTTCCTGGATTGGATCGACATAAACTTCAAACGATTCAATCGTGCGCATGAAGTAGGTGAACTTCGACTTGTAGCCTTTTGTGAAAGCAATATACGCCGCATGGGGCTGGCTCTTCGCTATTTCAGAGAGACGTTTGATTTCCTCTTTCCATGCATGAACCTTCTCCTCACAATATTGATCTTTGTATTCTTGCGACGCAATAACTGCTCCCAAATGGCGCTGACCTTCAGTCGTTATGTTGACTTCCTTTCCAAACGCCCTCTTTGCTTCCGCCTCGAGTTCCCTAGACTTGACAATAAGCCAGCTCTTTGTCCCCTTCACAAAGTAACCAAACTTTTATCCTTCCTTACTCAATTGCCTGTACCAGTTGTATAACTGCACTATACTCCCTCCTCCAGCTGAGTTGTCTGCAAGCTACACCTGTTTAACCAATGGGCAATGATCCCTCAAATTCTGTATCATTATGGATGTATTAAGTGCGTACCATGGCATCGCTAGCGGATCTCCTTGTGTGGTGCCTTCTAGAGAAAGTATTTCACCTCCCCCACAAATAAACAGTCTAGATGAGCTTCTATATGTGTTAATAACATAAAGCGCCATTTCTTTGCACATGATCTGGATATTGTGTAAGGCCGCTGACCTACTCATTTGGTTAAAAGCGTTACTAGCATCAATTAGCAATATTCCATCTGTTCCTTCTTCAACAAACACTCTACTCATTGCATGGATCGCAGCCTCCACTCCTGCGTTGTGACCAGCGCAAACTTGTAGGGGACCCGCCGCTTCTTTTATTTCCTCCTTTAAGAAACCGCTGACCGTTTTCCCACTATTCTCCTTAGTACCTCTCCAACACCAATTGGTCTAATTCCCGGGTTCTTATCAAGCGGGATAAGCCTGCAGGAGGTAAAGGCTTCAAGTAAGGATGGGTGGTACGATTTCCTTAGCAGATTTCTTGTGAACACGGCTAGCTCTTCTCTCAATATTTTGCCCTCGGTCGTGAAGTTCTTAGAGCAATAATAATAATTAAATAACAATATATAATTATAATAAGAACCTTCCCAGAATCCTTTGCCGCTGGAAAATCGTCAATCCCAAATAACTTGGTCAGTTTGAGGGCAGCAAGACCCCCACGTTGTCTAGAAATAAGTCTTACCATAAAATAATTATTGTACAAGACTAAGGGCGATGCCGTCATTGGTCACGTGACTTTGCTCACAAGTGCCTTTTTGCTCACTGTGACGAAATTATTTTGTTATTGAAAAAGCAGTCAACGTGGTTTGAAGCACAATGGTGTGAGCCATTTCGGACTGCCCGGGTACCGAACAAAATATAAATATTAAGGGAGGTATATACAATTTTCAAAAAGTGGGAGTCTGGGTACAAGTGCTATCTCGCGTTGCATTAAACGCGAGGAAACAAAAATTTGGATATTGGTAGATATTTTTATGAAATATACATTTTGTCATTTTTAATGCTGTGACGTCATCGGTCACTTGACCAGAACGGACCGAAGTTTAATATTCGCTCTAAAAGTTTACTAGAACCTTTCTCCAAGAATATTTTTAAGCGAAGTTGTAGTTTAATAAATAGTGTTTTAAAAAATGGCCATGATTACTTTTTCCTAAAAAAGTGCGGCAGTAGAAATCAAACTAAAAAGTTTGTCAGCTTCCTGCTCAACGACCATTTGAGGTAGGAATAAAAGAAAATTTTGCCTAAGGCTTGAGAGTATGCTCTTTATGATGGTGTTGTCAGTTTCTTCTAATTTCAATTGCTTTTGGCGAGGATCGATGTTTAAGATTTTTTTCAGAGGAGAGGGCCTGGAGGAAAGAACGAAAACAAGGCTATACTTTCGCGCGCTTTTTGTTCACTGCGACGCCGCGCCACAAAAGCTTAGCTAATTTCAAGGACTGGACAACGGACTGGACTTGCATTTTCTTTAAACGGAACTTTTGACGACTTTTTTAATTAATTTTTTTTATGGCTGCTGTCTGCTCAGGGACAATGTATACTTGAGAAGGTAAGTTGATGCAGATAGTTGTTGCTGTTTGTTAACAAACAAAACAAAAAAAAGCGCCTTTTTTGGTACACTTAAATGCATTTCCCACCTAAAAAGTGTTGTTTAATTCTTGAAATTATAAAACTTAAACTAGAAGTTGCAGCAATGCGAATGAAATCAAATTAATGCTAACATTAAATGAAACAATTTAAGTTGCTTAAGGCAACCGATGCAACCTCAGTAATTTTACTAAATACGATATTTGAAGGTTAAAAACGTATCTTAAACAGTGACGGAATAAATGATTACTTTATTTTCAACCGGAACTTAAAACGTTACCTTCATTCGCACAGACATCAAAACTTTATTTTATACTGTCCATGAACTAAATTCCCTATTACAATTATAACAAAGTGTACCATAAAGCCATTATTCAAAGTATTGGCCTAAGAAAAATAGTTGCGCATAAACAAATACTGGAACAGTTCGTGCTTTCAAATGGATTACCCTAATGAATTACACGATTCCGACACATAAGTTTAATTTGAGTGGCGAAACATTTTGCTGTATCTGAAAAATTACTGTACTACAAAAAAACATTTTCACAGAGGTTGTAATGCATGGGGGTTCACATAATTTAATTCAATTTTAAAAAGCTAAAAATTGTATGTCAAAGATTCAGCAGAAACAGAGAAAAGTTTTAAAATCACGGCTGTTTGTGCGAGTTCGTGTACGTGCGCGCTAAACGCGGAAAGTACCTAAGCTTAATAACTCTGAAGACGTCAAGTACTTAAGTTTATGTCAAAACCGACCAAGAACCAGTCGAAAAAAACAAACAAAGATTAGCAAATAATTGTTTTAATAGATTTGGCAGTTTTACAAAGTGTTACGCTTCTGGTTTGTGGCACCTATTTACAATCTTATGGTAGTCTGAGGAAAAACCTTTTTACAACAATGTTTAAATTATAAGCTTAAGCTTACGGTAAATTTCATTTGAATCTATTTTTTTAATTGAGGAGAAATTGTAATTTGCTATAAGAATGGGTCCAACACAGAAATCCTGAAAACCTTCTTCACAAACAAACTGACGATAAACTTGAAAACCAAATTTGAGAGTAGGCTTAACTTCTTGCCGAGCCATACAGAAGTTGGGCACATAAACAAAGACAACGGTTATCTGGCTTATCGGTTGACCGTAAGTTTTTGAAGAAAACGACTAAATAAAAGGTCAATGGTAAATACCTTCTCCAATCGTCGAAAAGGCTACATCGGGCCACTGCGTAAATCGCACATCCTTCGTCTTTAGTCATGCTCAAAGCACGGCGGGAAAATTTATGTGTTGTCGAATGCAGTCGCGGCGCGAATACAATCCCTTTCACAACGCTTTAGATACATCCAAAAAGCCGTCCATCAAGCCTTGATATAATTCTTCCCAGAGTGGCCAGTTAAAAATATTTTCACAGTCTAACACATCTTCAGGTGACCTAGTCGAAGTGGCGGAAGGAGAATGGAGTCGAACGACGTATCGCACAGCGTTGACGTGGACGTCGTTAATCCACTGACTTGATCTAAAGTTTTATGCTTCGGACTAGGAATTTTCCATTACTTAGTTGAATTTGACGGCAAATCTCCCATTTTGGCGACCATTTCAGCTTTTCACCACAGCTCTTTCACCACACAAATCTTTCACAGTCTAACGCATCTTCAGGTGATCTAGTCGAAGTGGCGGAACGAGAGAGTCGAACGAGGTATCGCACACCGTTCATGTGCTCATTAATCCACTGACTTGGTCTAAGGTTTTATGAGACAGGATGAACCAAATTTCAAAATCATTTCACCGTTTTGAATGTAGTTAAGCTTCGGACTAGAAATTTCCCATTACTTTGTTAAACTTGACCGCAAATACCACTTTCACCACAGCTACAGCGCTGTCGCAAGCAAACCGTCGCTTCGTTTCAGAAGGTCGATTCACTTTCTGTGATTGGTTAAACAAAATGACGTGTGCGTCGCGAGGTGTGGAGAATCTACGATTCGATGACAAACATAGCGGGCAATTTTTTTACTTCGTAATTTTAACCAAACAAAAAAATTGCAAAACATTTAATTTTTGGTTTATCGTGAACTAAAAAAACTGTCAGAACAAGAGCGGATACGCGTGTTTTCAGAGCATCTCTCTCTCTCTCTCTCTCTCTCTCTCTCTCTCTCTCTCTCTCTCTCTCTCTCTCTCTCTCTCTCTCTCTCTCTCTCTCTCTCTCTCTCTCTCTCTCTCAATCAAAGACTTTATTAATGTGTCGAAAATGACTAGCCGAGGGAATCTCCCTCTACTAATAGCGGACACCTAATAACTAATAACTAATAGCTAGTAAGCAAGTAAATGATTAAAAAAGAAAAAAGTTCTATTGGTTAGTATTTTTATTTAGCTTTGGAATTTTATTTGTGTAATGCTCAACAATAAGGCTTGAAATGTTAGCTGTGTTAACCAATGAGTATTATTAGTAGAAATTTTGCTGATATTCAATGAACAAAAGAAAATTAATAAAATTCTCAAACCTATCAAACACATGCACAAAACCACAACGTTTTACTTATCATCATCTTAAAACAATAGGTTGTTTTGCAAATTTGTAAAAATCATTGCATCAAAGGAATTTGATCCAATAGGTCTCTAACACTGTTTACTGCTGCTAATGGCTCGATCAATTCCAAGCTTGCACACTTATAAATTATAAATTATAAATAGTTAATTATAAATTATAAATATTTAATTGACCACTCCCCGAAAGAGGTCCCTTGAAGAAGAGGCTATTATGTACCAGTCAATTCCAAAACCAAAGGATCTTGCTATACACTGTACATCAGTCAGTCTTGTCTTCCATCTTTTGCAGATTTCCCATCAAAGTGTCTAATAATCCATTACAGGCAACAAAGATTCTTGAGAAAAACGAAAGAAAAGAGGAAAGTTTGTAACTTTGTATCTACGTATCAAGTTTTGAACTAGTTTTTTTGGTACCACAGATTGCATTGATCAATTTCAAGAGGTTTTTTTCCATTTTCACGAAATATAGTGAACCAATAGACAAGAATTTTATTGTTACATGTAGGTCGCATATTGACTAGGGGCCAAGATATTAAAACCTTTTTAGGCATGATTGTCTTATATTCAGCATAAAATGACAAAAGACGTAGCAAAAATTTAAACTATTTATATTTCTTTTTTTTTTTTTTTTTTGGTAGCCGCTTCAGTAAACGTCTATTATTTCTATTTCCGTATTGTAATCGTTTTCTCCATTTTTACTTTGCTTCAGTGTTGCCCCTGAAGAAGGTTAGTCATGTCTCGCCGTAATATATGGCATTAAAAGTTACCCTTTTCGACCATCATTTTCTTTCTTTGCCTTATATAATTATATAATTTTTTTGCCTTATATAATTATATAATTGCCTTATATAATTATATATTGTTATTTCCGGTTTCACTTGTAATAATAATAATAATAATAATAATAATAATGAGGCCACTTGGAGTAACTAGGAATTAAAACCCGAACAAGAATGACGCTAAAGTCGGCACTCCTCGGATCGACACATATCCTCAGAAAAGTGCTGGAAGTCTGAGGTCTTGGGATGAGACTTGACTGGATATTTCTTCTCAGGGAAAATCCCTGCGCTAAATTCTAAATAATAATAATAATAATAATAATAAGCTCAATCGACCGGTTAGCTCAGTTGGTAGAGCACCGGACTATCGTGCGGGAGGTCGCGGGCTCAAACCCCGGCCTGACCAACACTCAGGGCCTTTAAAATCATTGAGGATAAAGTGCTGCCTTTGTAATGACATTTGCAAACGGTAAGACTTTCTAGTCTTCTCGGATGAGGACGAGAAACCGTGGGCCCCGTCTCACAACAGTTGTTCTTAATCTGTGGGATGTTAAATAACCCACGCACTGTTCGAAAATAGTAGGGGGCGTAGTCTCCGGTGTGGTGGTCTATCTAGTATGTGGTTATTGGGAGGGATTTGCAGTTACAAGCCTACAGTAATTGGCGCAAGCTGTTGTAGTCCCTGCCAGGTCTCTGGCGAAGCTGATTAAATTACATTAAATCAGAATTACAGAACTTTAGAAGATTGTCCTCCTTGGGACTGCTCACATACTTAGGAGGACCCTATCCATCAAGTCATCCAACAGACTTATGACTGCCCTAAGCTCAGGGAATGAACTAGGTACCATAAGAGAAAAGAGAGCAAGACTTTAAAGAGAATGTTAAATGAAAGTGATATTCTCCAAGGTATAATAGATATAATCAGTTAGGGATGCCTAATACTTATTAAGACAAGGGACTGACACATGTCCCGGCTCGTTGGGTCTTACATTGTTGTTTAAATTTTTGCCCATAAGGGCACGGTTTAAGTAAAATCACTCTAGTGTCTGGTACAGCTAAAGGTTGGAAATAGTATATAGTTAAACCAAGCCAACGCTATAGATTGTGGGTGATGATTGAGTCAAGATGAATTTTTGTAACACAACAAATATTTCTTGAAAAATTATAACACACAAAATTTGAACATGTGATTTGAATGAATAATAAGAATTTCGACCAAAACGCACTGGTAATCATATGCAAACTTGAACATGTCATTGGACAGAAACTAAAACGAAACCAATATATTTAAGCTTTCCATAGAGAGCTGTGAAAGAAAGCGAAGGATACAAATACTGAGGAGTGTTTGAGGCGGACGGTATGCTGCACGACCAGATGAAGGAAAAATGAGTTAGAAAAGTTGCACAGTCGAAGCTAAATGGCGGAAACCTGATACGTGCCATAAACACCTGGGCAGCATCACTTGCCAGATATGCGGGGGGTATAATTGATTGGAAGAAAGAAGAACCCCAGGATTTAGACCGCAGAACAAGAAAATTACTGACAATGAACGGTGGCTTTCACCCACGGGATTGTGTAAAGCGACTCTATGTTTCAAGGAAGGAGGAAGAAAGAGGCCTCATCTCGTTAGAAGACTGTGTCAGTCAGGCAGGAATATTGCTGGAGACTTATGTCCAATTCAGTGAGGAGAAGATTTTGAAAGCAGTCAGGAGGAAAGGAGTTGAAAATCAAGAAATGGCTGCCAGTTTTAAAAATAGGAGGAGACCTGAAAATATCCAAGGATGGAAAGAGATGATATTATATTGGCAATTTGCGAGACAGAGCGAGGATTAAAGAAACGATGAAACATGGACTTGGTTGAAATTAGCAAAGCTTAAAAGAGAAACAGAGTCTCTTATTATTGCAGCACAAGATCAAGCACTAAGAACAAATTACGTTATAGCAACGATCGACAGGTCACAGGCCAACTCAAATGCAGAATGTGTAAACGAAACAACGAGACCATCAGTGATATTGTAAGTGCGTGCCTGAAACTGGCGCAGAAAAAATACAAAAAGAGACATGACAATGCACTTAGGGCAGTGCGTTGGGACCTGTCAGGAAAATATGGGTTTGAGCGAAATGAGAGGCGGTATCACCATGTTCCGGACAGTGTAATTGAAAATGAGAATTACAAGATGCTGTGGGACTTTAGTGTACGAATGGACCATGAGATTGAGGCTAGAAGACCGGATTTATTGATCATTAACAAAAGAGAGAACAACTGCCAAATTATAGACGAGGAAGGGTGAGAGAAAAAGAAGACGAGAAAGTAGAAAAATATCGAAACTCAAAAGATGTGGGTCGTAAGGACAAAGGTGATACCCATAGTGATGGGGGCATTGGTAAAAAATACCCCTGGGGTTAACAGAAAATCTGAGGACCATAGGTCTAGACACATCCATTGAACTGATCCAGAGATCTGTGCTGTTGGGGTCGGCAATGATCCTTAGGAAAGCGCTGAAAGTGTAGAAAGGAGAGAAAAGGAAAATGAAGGACACCTCTTGGTTTCCCTAGACAACTGGTTGTTGCGCAGAGCCAATGAAAACCAGATTCAACACCTTAATCTGAGAGTAGTAGCAATAATAATAATGATGATAATAATAATAATAATAATAATAATAAATAATGATAATAATAATAATTATTAGTAGTAGTAGTAGTAGTAGTAGTAGTATTATAAAAGTAAATTAAAATTATCATAAAAAATTCCCAGAATCCCTTAAGGTTATTTTTTAAAGCTTTATAATTTTGGCAATAATTTTATACCTATATGTGTTTCACACCAGGTAAAGATAAGATTTGCCATTAAACGGTCTGTTAACTCAAAGCTAGGGAGATGACGTCATCAGTCTCGTAACTATCCCTGAATTAGTGTTTTAGGCTACTGTCACAAGATTTCATGATCAAAATTCTGCATTTGACCGCCATACTGTATTTGAAGCTTTTCGGTGGGGGAGGAATAACAGTTTGTCTGTAGGGCTGTATCGAAATGTTCAGTTGGTGTCGGGGCCAAGAGTAATTTCATAAATTCTTCAAATGCATTTTCACAGGGCCAACTCTGAAAGAGTCTCTAACTTTTCGACAAACAAGAAAATAAGGAAATGGGTATTTTGGTCATATCGGGTGTAGAAAATACTTTATAAACGCACCACACCTCCCCACAAAAATATGCATTGGCTTCCCCCTTAATTCATTCAAATACTTGGCGCCTCTCGAGTAAACACAGATCGACGTTGTTTTGGACAATTTCAACCTTAAAATTGCTATTAGCTTGGTTTTCTAAAACGAATCACAGCTGGGGAGCTCTATTTAGTTGTGTTTAGAGAGACTGCTCGTCAATTTCCGCAAACTCGCAGATTTTACGTTAAAGATTATACACGTACTTATGAAAACATCGCTTTAAACAGACTTCAAACACCATTAGGCACTTAAAAATGCCTTTCTACAGCTTTTGGTTGATTTGGCTCGTTGGGTGTCCCTGCAATGCCATAAACGCAATACGAGATCAAGCTTTGATAGCGATATTTCCTCTCCAGAACAGAAAATGGTCTGCGAGAGCCCACGTTCAGAGCCAAATATAAACACAGTAAGTAACGAAGGCGAAGACGACCAAGTGCTGAAGCAATCAATATGACAAAGACGATTGCCTCACAACTCGAAATTATTTGTCAAACACTTGCAAGCGTCGAAAGCAGACTGCAGGGACTTGAAGGTATATTTGAGCGTTTTTTTTTTAATTTGGAGAAGTCGGTTGGTGGCCTTCTCATGGAACTAAATACGCTTAGCGAGAAGTAGAGAATGATCGAAGAGAGGACGAAAGAATTTGACAAGGCAATGGAGTTCGAAAACGCAGAAATCGAGGGGCTAAAGAAAAAAGAAAAGGAGAATAAAGATAAAATCAAAGAGCTTGAGGATAAATTGCTGTACCAAGAGGTATACAATAGGAGAGAAAACTTGCGTTTCTGTGGAATCCCCGAATCTACTACTGGTGTCGAGAATACATTTCGCGTGATGCGCAATTTTCTCAAAGAAGAGCTGGATGTGGAAAACGCCGAGAATATCGAATTCCAAAGAGCTGATCGAATCGGCAAGAAGAAGGACGGGAGAGACAAGGCCAGTCATCGTCCGTTTCTTGAGATTTCCAGAACGTGAGCTGGTTTTTAGAAGAGCGCGTGAGCTGGAGGGCGATACTGATGTAAAGGTTTACTCGGATCTCCCCAAGGAAATTAGAGAAAGAAGAAAAAGCAGTGTCCAAGGCTGAAGAAAGCAAGGGAAGAGGGAAAGATAGCGTGTTTTAGCAAACCCGAGCCTGATAAATTGTTTATTGACAGACAGTTTTTTCCTCTGTAGATTGAATATTTAAATTTTTTAGGAACGGTTTCTCTACAGATAAATATTTGCGTTTTTGATTATGTTGTATTTTGTCACGGGAGGATTGCGTAAGATCATTCAGACCCAAACAACTGTTCCAATCTCCGAGGCAGCTTTAGGTGTTACTGTTACGTTATGTCTTTTATGTGTTTCTTCTTTGGTTTAATATGTCTTAATGTTGTTGTATAGAAACCTCTTGTGGGCTCATTTGTTGGCACATATTAATTTATACGCAGCTGCAATGCGAGTCACTAGTATATATAACTGTTTTAAATGTCCCATGCGAGAAGGAAAATATAAATTTTAAATTACTTTCTCTAAATGTTCGAGGGATTCGTTCTACAACAAAGAGGAAAGCCCTTTTCACCTGGCTTAATGAACGAAAGTACGATATCATTTTCCTTCAAGAAATTTATAGCGCTGTAGATGTTGAAGATATCTGGAGGACGCAATGGCAAGGTAAGCTTCATTGTGCACACGGTTCTAATCACAGTTGTGGCGTGATGATTTATTGAGAAGTGACCTTGACTTTAGCTGATAAAATCTATTAATTTGGATAGTGAAGGCCGCTCAATTATAATGAAAGCTGAGGTACAAGGCTCGTTGTTCTTGTTCGCCAATATTTATGTTTTTGACATTTTAAAGAAGGAAATTGAAGATTTCGTTGTTTACAAAGAGCATAGGATAATTCTCGGGGGAGACTTTAATGTCACATTCGACTCTGACCTTGATTGTTCCGGCGGCAAACCTTTCAAAAAAGACTATATCAAACGAATACAAGACTTATGTCTCGATTTTGACTTAGTAGACTTTGGCGAATACGAAGTCCGGCATCTAAACGTTTTACGTGGAGGCAAAAAAATCATTTTATTCAGAGAGAACTTGGTTACTGACTAATCAGTGATCTTGCCAGGATGATATCGAGAAATCTGATATTATTCCTTGGATGAGTACGGTCCCTCTTCTTTGGAATTTAATGCTAGTCTTATCGATGACGACGAGTTTGTTACATTGATTAATGATAGTATGCCTATGTGGTTAAATAAATTCGATGAAATTACAGATAAAATACTGCTGTAGGATTTGATCAAGTACAGGATTAGGCAAGTTTCAATAAAATACAGCAAAGAAAAAGCGCGTAAAAAAAGACAAAAAAAGATATCTGATATTGAGACCTCTCGAAGGATCTGCGAAGAAAAGTGCGACGAATCATCAATCTTTGAAAATCAGGAGGAGCTTGTAATGTTGAAAATGAAATATGATTCTATTTACCAACAGATCGCAAAAGGCGCATTATCTGTTCAAAAGCCACTTGGTATGAAAAATTATAAAGGTGAAAAAAGCAATAAGTATTTTTTCACCCTAGAAACGCATAAAATGCTAAATGCTCTGTTCGCAAGGTTTTTAACAATGAAGGAGTGCTAATAGGCCATTTCCGAATTACCTTGGGCCTCTTTTTCAAAGCGAGTCCTGGTGCTCATCTTTTCATATGAAAATAAGTTTCCATTCATATGAAAATGAGTTAAATTTGCATGTGAACTGAAACTAATTTTCATATGAAAAGATGAGCACCAGGACTCGCTTTGAAAAAGAGGCCAAAGGTAATTCGGAAATGGTCTATTACACATCCTAAAAACATTCTGGAGGAGATTCAAAATTTCTATTCCAATCTCTGTAAAGGTGATCCTCTTAGACTATCAGAGGCTCGAATCTGTGATGGAAAATTAACGGTTGACGAGTGCTATAACAATCGTCACACTTTGGCACACTCTGATGTAAGACAGCTCAAACTATTCTTGTGACTATGGCGAGTTATCAAATTCCCAGAAGGAAGCTGTTAAAACCTTAATTGAGAAAAGGGATAACGACAAGCGGGACTTGTCGAACTGGAGACCAATCTCACTTATCAATGTGAACGTTAAAATAGGGTCAATAGCTATTGCTAAAAGGTTAGAGAATACATTACATTATAATCAATGTGCATGTGTTAAGGAAAGAACCATTTTTGAAGCAGTTAGAACGATTGAAGATGTCATGAAATTCTTAGAGAGGCGTAATCTTGAGGGGAGAATGATTTGTATAGATTTCAAAAGCCTTTAAGAGCGGATGTCTGTAAATATCGACTAGAGGTAGGAATTATAAGAATTTCAGAAAATCCGAAAAAAATTCTGTGGACTACCCTAGGTAATCTATAAGTGAAAATATAAATTTTACTTTCATCAGATGAATATTTTGGTCATATGGATAGTGTCAAGTTCGGGCGTTTTATAACCTCTGCCAGATCGCTTTTTCGAGGCCTTAGACCGGGCTACGGAAAGAGCTCGATTTGAATCTAATTAAAATATTATTCAAGCCACAAAGCTTCTTATCACATTCAAGAGGTTTGAACACAAATTTTGAGTTGTCGTACCCTTGAATTGATTGCGACTAGAATATTTTACAGATTTTTAAATATTTTCAAACTTTTGAGGATTTCGCGGGAGGAAAATTTTGTCGAAATTCGAAGGCCAAAAATCACACCCGGTACCTAATTTCAAACAACAAAGACCATTCTACATTAAAAAGTAATCTGAAAGCTTTCAAAATATGTTTTTAAAACTTTGGGCAATTTTTGGGAACGCGAAATTTACGGAGCACTTGAGTGAAATTTGACCCTGCTGACTTGACAGTTTTGAGGTTCGACACGACACAAATCAATACTCAAACAAATATTTCAGCCAAAATAAGTGTAATTTATGCAATCTCAAGTCTTACAGTTATACATACATGCTTCATAGACATTGAAAACAAAATTTACAACAATTTTCAGCCGAAAAGAAATCATATCTCATCTTTTAGGTACTAAACTTGCCTCGCCAAATAAATGTGAACATCGGCTGGGCCAAGTTCTTCATCACTCAAAGCCAATAGTTCAAAATCTACACTAAATATGTATCCTGTGTAGTATATAATCAGGTGCACGGTGTGTTTGTTTGTACCTTTAGTCCTTGTTCGTCCTCATTTCCGCAAATACTACCAGCGAAAATCGACGTGTCACGAGTCTTGTGGAGGTGCTGTTGCGTGATTTGAACAAAACAAACGGAGATCGAACCCGTGACCCGGGACACAGGCACTTGGTCTACATGAGCTTGTTAGGAAAAAATAAATTCTAGATTGAAATATTAAAAAAAAATTAAAAAATGCAAATCACAATAGATCACTGATAACCTGAACTCAGCAGTCTTCCCCTGCTCACTTGTCTGATTCCTTTTTTCTTGCAGTGCAGTAGTCTTTATAGATCGTTTTGACCGTCACGCAAAAAACCCGGCGTACAAGAATAAATTCCGAAACCGTTCCATGAAAGAAGCCAAGAAAATGAGATGCGACAAAAGAATAGCAAATGAGCAATTTCACAAGCCTCAGATCTGTGTGGCACATAGGCTCTGAGTTATCTGCCTAACTTTTAATTTTCACGCAACTTTAAAGAGCTTTGTAATTGTATGTAGACGCCATATACACTGAAGTGAGGACATGTACAAGTAAAGTGCCCAAAATCAACCAATACAATGTACATTAACTTATGCAATAAAGAGATTTTATTTTTATTTTTTTCTGAGCTACTACACTGAAATGTTTTAACGGCTGAAAATCATAAGGGAAAACTATTTTTCAGCCATACTGTGAGCTGACCTATCTTGGTCACGCACTATGAAAATTTCCGTTCTTTAAAAACTAAAGACGCTAAGGAACTGGAAACTCGAGAAAATATTTATTTGTAAGTTATCTTCAACCTGATGTAAATAAAAACTCAGAAAACCTTGCTATTTTGATTTTAGAATTTGATGACGTCACGGCAGGAAAGTAAACCACGCCCTAACTCGTACTAATTCGAACAGTAACTTTTGCCGGCAGCGCCATCCGATACCAGAACCCTGGCGGTGCTTCGGGCAAATCGACACTTCAAAGATCGAGTCATGAAATTAAAATATACCTGGAATAAAAATAAAAATAAACATAATGGGAACTACAATTTAGGTATATCAGGAGCGCATGGGTATATTCATTGCGCGATTATTGAGGAAGTATTGCAAGAATCGCTTAGGGACAAGGGTAACACCTATCTTCTTTCCGGTGCAGTCGATGTCCGCCTTCGCATTCCAAGACGCGAGAGACCATAGCAAAATACATTCCAAGGGCAGAGTTTTTTTTTTCATCATAGAGGAGCGCAGATGCTTATTGCTTTGATAGGTGATCGTTCATAGCACGAATTTTGCCAGCAAAGGAAGTAAAGGTAAAATTTATGGGCAAAATGTTATATCACACGATATATTTTCAGTCCCAAGTTTATTCACAATCCTCAAGACATGCTCAAGGATCCAGCTTGTTTTATTTCCAGCTCCTTTGGGAATGAGTGCAAAGTGTGCAGGTTCCCTCAGCATGTTATCAAATCTATTTTTATCCGCAGGCTACCTTGTCTTACTGGGGACTACCGTAGAAGTACGAAGTCCCTTACTCTTAAACAGCAAAATAATCTTCATGAACAGCTCTCAGAATACAGAATATCAGCCCCTTGAGCCTAAAAGTTGAGTTTTTTTCAGAACTAAGTTCCAGTTGTATGCTGTGTAGAACTTGGGTATGGAACTGAAGAAATCATAAAACCGGGTCAGGTAAAAGATTTTTCTTCAATCCTTCAGCGCATATCTTCATCTCAGTATGCTGTGGGGACTGGCCGGTAATTATTTCAGAGGAAGAGTGCAAAAAATAAAAACAAATTAAAACTGAATTTCTCGGGGAATTGGCATGGATATTCCTTATCTTGGCCAATAAGCAAGTACTTTATAATTCATGATTGCTCTTTCACTTGATAAAATACCAAAAAGCTCTGACCGAGAGCAAGGAAATCGCATGTAGAGTGTTATCATTAGCTCTAGCCTGCAAAAAAGCATTATACGCTTTTGACACCCGTTGATTAATAAATCAAGTTATGAGGCAATAGGTAAATCTATTTATTTTTACCTGCCTTGCAACTCCGGTGCGCGCGTGCACAACACAATCGTACAGCTTATTAAACACGAGAGTCTCTGCTTCCGTCTTCACAGTTAGCAATACTGACTTGTAGAGTGTCTGTGAAGTGGAACTCAATTGACCGCCGGTTGCAGTCTCTGATACGTACGTACTCAGTGTGCCCGGGTATTTGGTACTTGAACCGCACTTTCCCCAAAACGAAGCTCCATATTCGCATGCTGTGTCGTCCACATTAGCGAGCAGATGTGTAAAGTTCTAGCTGACAAAGAAGCTTTCTTATTTTCAATGCTAGGGAAAACCATATACCACGAAACGGATGCAGCAAAGCACAAGATTAGACTGTATTGGGACGTTGTTATTCGTGCACATGCTTTATATAATGAGGTGTAAGAAAAGTATTGCACAACGCATTAGGTTATCTCCTCATCTGACAGACAATCATGACAAATAAAAAAGTGCTTAACTAAAACAACAAACATAAAGAACAAATTATTTACATTGCCAATCAGGGCTCGAGACTAACAGTAGCCAACTAGCCACAGACTAGTAAATATTTCGTTTTGGCTAGTGGATTTTGCATTTCACTAGCCATTTTGGCTAGTGAAAAGTTCAAAGCGCTGGAGGACAAGAGGGAACCAAATGAAAATTAATTTAAAATGTATCACAAAAGCAAATGGAGTCCCTCAAATGAACAGACAATTGACTTTTTCTTTCTTTTTTTCATACTAATGCAGTGAACAACAAACGAACTCCTTTGCCAAGACTCATTTTTACTATAAAACTTTCAAATGTCAAACCTAGTTATTTCTAAAAAAGCTGATAAGTTGCACATAAGTATTGTGGTTGGAAAAGTACCTGAAAGAACCTGAAAGTGCTTCACAGGATTAATGTCTGGCAAACAAGTCTGGCTAGTGCAAAATTTATTTTGGCTAGTGAATCAAACCTCTCACTAGCCACTGGGCTAGTAAGCTGAAAAGTTAGTTTCGAGCTCTGATTGCACCAGTGGATTGTTTGACACGTTCGAGGACCAGGAATCTGTAATCATGGTACAACGACAACGTATGAAAATTTGAGCTTCAGCTCATTCCATTGGCGCAACTATAACATGTAGATCAGTGATCGAATTTTTTTCATAACCCGGAAATAAAACTGCAGTAGCCGGATCTCCTTGCGTTTCATGTTACGGACTCACGCAACAGCTGTTTCACGAGACACGTGACACGTCGAGCGTGCGGGGATTTCGCTGTAGTTTTTGGATCTTTTTGCAGAAATGAAGACGAACAAGGACAAAAGGTACAAACAAACATATCGTGCACCTGATTATATACTAAGCAGAAAAGATATTTGGTGTAGATTGTGAACTATTGGCTTTGAGTGATAAGAATATGACCCAGTGCATGTTCACATACATTTAGCGAGGCGAGTTTAGTACCTAAAAATTGTTTTAAATAAAGTATTCAATGTCTATAAAGCATTTATGTATAACCGTAAGACTTGAGATTGCCTAAATTGCACTTACTTTGGCTGAAATATTTGTTTAAGTATTGATTTGTGTCGCGCCGTCAGCATGGTCAAATTTCACTCAAGTGCTCCGTAAATTTCGCGTTCCCAAAAATTCATTTCATATGTTGCCCAAAGTTTCAAAAACATATTTTGAAAGCTTTCAGATTACTTTTTAATGTAGAATGGTCTTTGTTGTTTGAAATTAGGTACCGGGTGTGATTTTTGGCCTTCGAATTTCGACAAAATTTTCCTCCCGCGAAATCCTCAAAAGTTTGAAAATATTTAAAAATCTGTAAAATATTCTAGTCGCAATCAATTCAAGGGTACGACAACTCAAAATTTGTGTTCAAACCTCTTGAATGTGATAAGAAGCTTTGTGGCTTGAATAATATTTTAATTAGATTCAAATCGAGCTCTTTCCGTAGCCCGGTCTAAGGCCTCGAAAAAGCGATCTGGCAGAGGTTATAAAACGCCCGAACTTGACACTATCCATATGACCAAAATATTCATCCGATGAAAGTAGAATTTATATTTTCATTAATAAAATATCTAGGGTAGTCCACAGAATTTTTTTCGGATTTTCCGAAAATTTATAATTCCTACCTCTGGTCGATATTTACAGATATCCGCTCTTAATAAAGTAAGCAGAGATTTTCTTTTTCACACTCTATCCTCCTTTGGTCTTTGAGCATCATTTCAGTAGTTAAGGAAATGGGGGTACGAGCGCAGACGTTAAAGCTATCGATTTTCATCATTAAAAATCTCTCGTTAAATCTAATGCTTAATTTAACGAATTTTGCCATTAAAAATCTCTCGTTAAATCTCATTCTTACTTTAACGTATTTTTCCATTAAAAATCTCTCGTTAAATTTTATGCTTACTTTAACGTATTTTTCCATTAAAAATCTCTCGTTAAATCTCATGCTTACTTTAACGTATTTTTCCATTAAAAATCTCTCGTTCAATCTCATGCTTAATTTAACGTATTTTGCCATTAAAAATCTCTCGTTAAATCTCATGCTTACTTTAACGTATTTTGCCAGTAACAATCTTTCGTTAGCTGTTTAACGAGACCCATCGTCAAATTTAGAGTATATACGGTAAATTAAATCTCGTGTTAAATTTATAATAATTCTGCGTTAATATTAACGGTGGTTTTTCTTTAAAGGAGTTAAATCCCTCGTTACTACTCGTTAAAACTATCGATTTTCATCGTTAAAATTTTTACGTTAATTAACCAGTTATAACCGGTTTTATCTGGAGTTGAATTAAAACCAGTTTTATGAAGATATTTTTAAATTTTATTTTCTTTAAAGGAGTTATTCGGAATCTAGTTAGGGAACAACATCTCTTGGAATGTCAAAAATAACTTACACAAACATCAAAGTCACAATAGGAGCAATGAAAGGAATAATTTTCATATGGTCTGTTCTCTACTTGGCATATATCACATTTCCAACGTCCAGAATAAATATAGGAAACATCAACAAGAACTTAAGGGTGTGGATGAAGGGTTTTGCAATTATGAACGTTATAAAAACAATTTCTGCAGATGTTGATATTGGAAAAATAAAAGGTTGTTGCAACGTCTTGACATATATCGCAATTTTTTGTGATTTTCATTTTTATGAATGAAGATTTATTAATATAATAATAAAATTTTTAAATTGACATCTGTTTAGCAATTTGATAAAACAAATTTAAAAATACAATTAAATTAATAAAAATGTGTACGGATGAAGATTTCTAGTTTGATAACAACTTTTCTGATGAAGATATTTGGTGTATGAAACATCAAAATTATCCAAAAACTTCCAATAATCATGTTGGTCGTGGAAGCGACATTTGTTGCGCTGATGATGGAATATAGTTTTGCAATGGGTGTAAACATGAAATTCCAACACTACACTTCAAAAACATTTCAAATTATAAATCAAAGAAAAGACTTTACGCAAGGGAAAACAATTTATCGAAGTAATAAAAAATATATATGTAGACAGATTAAAGACATTACAACTGTAAAATGTGAATTACTTAATGAAATGGAAAAAATAATTTATCACCTGACAATGTAACGAAAGACCAATTGATGGTGTTATTGAAAAAAGGAAAATTAAGTAAATATTATAGCAATATACATTTGATTTATTATTCAATAACAGGTACATATCCACCAGATATCACATCTTATGAGCAACAACTTTTATCAGATTTTAATGTGTTAGATGCTGCATTGAATAAAGTTTACATCACCCATAATCGTAAAAACTCTATCAATGTTTATTATACAATTTACAAACTTCTTCAGAGATGTGGATACAGGTGCGAACAACCCGATATTTTTTTTTTTCGCGAAAATGAAGTTTGTGGAGGATGAATACAATAAATTAATGAAAGAAGCTTGGGATAATTTAGGGTTTGGAATGGATTGAAAAAATTATTTTAAAGAAAATAAAATCATACATGAAAAGAAAATGGAAGGTTAAATTTTTATTCCTTTTGGTGAAGATTTTAATTGGGATACAGTTGTTGTTAGTGATCCCACCTCAAAATCATCTAAAAAAGATGGAAAAACTATTGAATGGACAACATCTGATGTATATGTGGAAGGAGACAACAATGAACACATACCTTTTTTTAATTACCGGAACAAGAGGTATGGTTCATTAACGGAGTGTAGCCATATAATCTCAATTCAAAATCAAAAGCACTTATCAACATTGAAGGATTGCAGATTGTTTACCCATTGAAAAAATGAAGTGGATAAAGTTAAATCACTGTTTGATAACATGCGAAATATTATGCTCAATCAATGGGAAAATTTCAAACGAAATTACCATCAATATCATTGAAATCATACCTTAATGTAAAAGATGCCATTCGCAATTTAAAGAATATATGATTATCCTGTTGGAATAGATAAAAAATATGGTACAAAATATCTTCAAAAATTTAAACCACTTCAGGCATATATCAAACTTGACACAAGAGGAAAAGGAAAATTTATTGATTGTAAAACAGAAGTATATGATAACGAAGATAAAAGCGTTAACCCGTTTGATTATGTTGATAAACCGAAAAAAGTAAGGTGCCATCCTGTTATTCGATGGGATGGAATTTACTGGGGCGCACATGGACAAAATAGTTATTGCGCATCGCTAAGATTTAAAGTAACTGAATTGAATATACACCAATTACACGGCCCAGAAAAATGTTGAAATCATGATCCCACTGTAAAATTTCTTATCGTTAACTCAATAAGAAATAACAGCGAAGCTAACTAATTAACATACTTTTTTTATATTTCTTTTCAATCGATGATGATATTAATGGACAGAGATCTATAATTGTGTCATCGAGTAGCTTCATTTCAGTTACAAACATATAGTGATCAAATACACATCCTCTCAAGCAAGATCTCAAGTCGACTAAAACCTTTTCATATGTTGTATATGCGAATTTACTCAATTCAATCTTTCGATTATAGTTTTTGGTCTCACTATAAGTTTTTAATAGTAATCCCACCCCGCTAATAGTTCCTAGAACTATTGCATTTAACTTTACACCGCCAGCAATCGCTCCAAAAGCAATGCAACCTGTTGAAGTTAAATTTACCAATAGATTCATCCGTTTGAAACGTCTGAAAGTCTTTTTGTAACACCAAAACTTTTTATGATAATACCTGTAAAGATTCTTCAGTTCTGTTGAAATTGTAGGATCAAGCGTAGTGTCGATGTGATTGAAAGTAAAAATAGAACGCTTCATATTTTATTAATATACCGAAAAAAAATTTTCGGTAAAATTTTTATCTAACAATGAAGCTAGACAGCATAACCAACTAATAGATGAATGTGAGTACCTGAGATTATATTTGTTTTTAAATCTGCACGAAAAAAACAAACATCATTTGGAACTAAATTGACATCTATTCTTTGTTTTTGTGTTGTAACGGATGAAGTGAAGCTAGAGCTTCTCTTCGGATTACTTAAACCGTGTTCAATTCGTATTTCAAGATTTGGATAACTAGAGGCGGTGTAGCCAATTAAAAGCTAAACATATTTTATTGTTGAACCGCTAGGAATTAGAGTATCACAACCATCATTATTAAGTTTGAATTTATGAATATTACCTGTTTGTAAGTAACCATGAATGTAATGTAACTCCTTAGGATAATTCAAAATTTGATGTTTGTTCATGTCGAGATCGGTCTGCATCTGAAGCTTTTCATTAACAATCTTATACGCTTCAACAAAATCATAGACGCTCGATGCAACATCTGAATGTTCTTCACTCACCCCATAAACAACTCACCCCACTTTGTATTTGCTGGGATAAGTACTATTACCATTAATATGAATAGTGAAATACAGATATTCAGGCGGTGAAGCTGTTGTCGGTCTTTCGATCCACACCACATATCTGGAGTGGTCTTCATCCCGGGTATCAAACTTTCTACCAGCTGTTCGGCGTATCGTTATACCACCGATTGTTTGAAAAGTAACTGTAGATAAGCTCATTCCTTCATAGTCAGGAAAAAGCTACTCCAAAACATAGATTTATTTATTTATTATCAGCCTCTTTGTTCAAATCCATGTCGATCACCTTCTTTGAAAGTGTATGCGGCGAAAGATATAACGTGGTGTACCCATTTACAGTCATACCGTATTCTGTCGATGTTTCAGTAATATCATCCATCAAGTATCTGAACACATCTTTTGGGTGTGAGGCAGATGAAACATGAGTGTTGCCAATATATTTTTTATTAACGGCTACGCTAACAGAAGCTGAAAAATCGATATCAGGTACTTCAATATTACCACTCATACTTCCGCCTGAAAGTTTTAAGAACTCTGTATCAACGTAATATTTATTAACAGCATATGCGTTAATCTCTTACCTGCAGCAGGAACACAAAGATATGAATGTTCCTTGAATAAGATTGTGCTTCGTAATACTATGTAACTCGCAATTGTCTTGCTTTTTCCACACACTTGAAATTGAACATTGAAAACTACTATTGAGTTGAGTTCAATTGAAAACCGCTATTGCTGAATAAACGTTAGGTTCGGCTTTGTTGTTTGTTGTTTGTCTTCGCGCAAGCGGATCCCTTCCAAAACGCCCGTAGACCCATGACCCACGAACCACGACCCACGACTCTTATTTTTGTTTTAAGGACGAATTAGTTCAATTCCTTGTTGTGAAAGGAAATATGCGATAGCGCAAAGAGCAATTATATTTGATGCCAGCTCAATTCCGAATTATTAAGTCCACGGTGCACAAGCTAACGCCACACTACTTCCTGACAAAAAGCCACTGCTAGCTTGACATGAATGAGACCCATCTCACTCTCGTGTGGGATTTCTTATTACCAGATTTTCGAGTCTTTTCGTCGATGCGATCATTATGGTTTGGGTTGCCAAGAAATTCGATCGCGCATGCTCGGTTGTAACCTCAGGAGCCTGCTTCTTGTTTATGTAGTCTTCTGGTGGGTGGGTGATCTTAAGTTTAGCCTCAGTTTTAAGTTTTTCTACCTTAGTAAAGACATCAGACATCTTGTCAACTAGATAAAGTTAAAATCCTTGGTAAGTCTAACACTTTCCTTGGGTAGTCACTAAACCAGGCTCATTTAAATTCAATGCAATTGCTGAAACTTCACTTTTTTCTCTCTTTTCTTGAATTTTCCACGCTTTTTCCCTTTCGGCGACAGCAGTCCTTTACAACAGCAGGCTTTTACGAAAAGCTTGGTTGCTAAGCGAAAATAATGGCGACCAAAGCATCAAGGATGTGAAACAAAGACTTTATTTCTTGTCTTCGGCCACTTTCAAGGTAAAACTGTTAAATCGACTCTGCAAATTTTCATCATTTTCATTTTAGTTTTGACTGGACTTTTCCTTCCCAGAATGGATTAAAAGTAACTGTTTTGGAAAGCTTACTTTCCAGTGAAGTGACTTGGACGTGGGGAAAATTGCTTCAGATGAAATTCAAATGGAAAATTTGAATTTAAAGTGAGCCTGTTTGGTGACTACCCAAGAAAAATGGAGAACTTTTGTGGCTCCTTGCTTGTCGATTTGGCGTAATTCTTGTTCCACTTTTTGTCCGGAGATTTTAAACGTTTGCGGGTAAGCAAATAACACAGAAATACCCGTCAAAAATTTATATTTTATAGTTGACGTGCGGAAATTGCTCATTATTTTCACCAGCGAAATTACGTGACGTTCTCTGTAGAATCTCATATAATGTTTTGTAAACCGATACGTCATTTTGAGGAGCCACGTGCGTGTGAATAAATTATCTCGGAATAAACAGGAATCGTATTTCTGGTAACGTAAAATGAAGGTAGCTTTCCTGGTGTAGCAACTTAACGTCCTCGCTATACTAATATGGCAGATTTTAACTTGCATGTTGGAATTACACGTTCGCCGCTGCTAATGAGACAATGGTGGAACCGATAGCACTGAGGGCGTTTTTTATTTGACCACCTTAGAGCGTTTGATCGTATTGGTCATCATATCCCTGTAAGCCTTATTCTTCAAATTTCAGTCCCCGTAATTGTGAAGAACAGAGCCATCGTGTTTTTGAACAAGAGAAAACAGCGATTAAAATTGTCAAGGGACGGTTTCTCGGAATGGGATGAAACTCCTGCTGGAAGTCCACAGGTTACCAAATTGGGCCACTTGCTTTTCGTCCTCAGAAACTCAAGTAACCCCACCCTTCCTGCAAACTTCCATTAATGGAAGTATATTGATAACATCACTGCTTCGGAAATTGCCCCAAAGCCACGATCAAGTGTTATCCAGCACACTATTGACTATGTCCAGGTCCGGTCCTCTGCTAATACGTCACACCTTAAGATGTAATTGTTCATATTTACCCTTGTAGTTAGTGATTAAGCGTTCTGAAAATAAGTTTAAAAAAAAAGAATGAGGGTTCTAAAAGAATTAAATGTTCGCCAAAGTCATACTGAGCGATTTGGGCTACATGGCAACAGATTCCTAACGGGATTTCAGTCTTCTGTGCTTTATCAAGCCAATGGTAGTTTAAAGACAGCAGTACATTTAGCGCATCCTGTTGATCTTTATTACAACAACGGCAAAAAAATAAGAGAAAAGAAAAATAAAAAAGCAATAACAAACAACAGCGACAATAACAATACAACAAGGGAAAGGCAAGGGGTGCTTCTCACTTACCATGTAAGTTCCACAGTGCTATTAGCGTCACTGCGAAAACCCATTCCATTTCCACTGTAGTGTTTGACGTGTAGCTTTCCACTGACGTTTAGAGTACTCGAACGAAGACAACAATCTGCAAGCAAGTGGAACAAATTATTTACAGTGCAACGACTTCAACCGGGGCCACCCGAGGTTTTTTAACCAATCAGAGACAGATTCGTTGACATAGAATTTTGACTTTGTGGTTTTCAAAGCCAATGAAATTCAATCCTAAATTTAACTTGGTGGTGGGAACAGACGCGACAGATCCGAAATGTCACCAAAACAAAAACAACAACAACTATATTTTCAAGTTTGGTAAGCCTCTAATGTTATCGAAAAATCCACCAGTCTGATTGATTCTGAGTTGTACAGTCATAATCTCGCATTTATCTAAACACTAACTGCTTCTCAAAAACAGAATTGCGAGGCGATGAAAAACATACCAACAGTCACTTTGTAATGATTGGCTTACGCAAACCATAAAAGGCGTTGAAAAAAATTATTAGGCCTATTTTTGTTTTGGATTTCAACCGCTCAGGCATCTTTCACTATCGCTTCAAATTTTTTCGACAAAAGGTCGCTGTGGTAATCAAAATCCATTTATTGGCCAAAAACTGTGCACATAGGTGGAAAATCAAATGCCACCGCTTCAAAATATTTATTGATGCTTTTTTAAATCTGTCGCGTCTGTTCCCGCAGTGGAAAAATACAAGTTAAATTTAGGATTCCATTTGATTGTCTTTGAAAACCACAAGTCGAAATTCTTTGTTAAAGATTCATCTTTTCATTGGTTAAAAAACCTCGAAAAGCCCCGGTTGAAGTCGTTGCACTGTAAGTACGGTGCGTCATCCTTGGTTGGTATTAGTAACTGCAAGGATATTACCACTTGATAATAAAATCTACCATAATCAGGCAATAAATGTGTGTAGGTTTACTAGTTGTGCAATGTATTTGAAGGCTTCAACGCAAGCTTCCTGAAATTATCCATACACACGAGTCACATTTCTTTATATAAGTAAATAATGAATTGGTCATTTCATAGAGTAGCTATAGAGTAATCGTTTTTGAAAGAAAACCCGTCTATTTTAATGTTTGGCATGATTTGTTTTATGAAAACAATTTTTTGAAACCTACAGATTCCTTATTGTAAACTTGTCCATGTAGCTTAGCAAGCTTTCTGTAACCAGGAAGTGGGAAAATAAACACGTTATGCTTTTTGCTGATCCACCTGAGACGCATCGGATTACTTTTAGGGAGATTCTCGATTAAAGCCTTACACCCTCGTCTAATTTTGTTTTATTCTCTCAAATTAAAAAAGACAGATGAAAACAAACAAACTGTCAGTTCTCATAAAATAGCGTACTTGTTTCTTAAAACGAGGCTTTTAACCTTATTATGCCTCTTTCAAAATTGTAATGTCACATATATGAAGAACTCTCATACTTCCATACCCAAGTGAGGCTAATCTTGGAGTTTTGATTTGTTTTCATCAAATTCGTCTCCTCCAGATATCCAAAGAATTTACCGTGGCTACATTTAGTTTTCTTACAGCGCGGAACCTGGTTACTAGAAAGTGCCTTGTGGCGCGACCTTTAAAGCTAAGGCAAGCGACGCTTGGGAAAGAGGAATAGTAAAGAATCCTGTGCCGAACTGCGCTGGAAGAACTATCTAATTAATAACAAATAATAAATTTATCAATTTGTTTAGCGCATACTAGCCGTGATGGGATGATCGTATGCGCTTCACTCAAAGATATTGTACAATCCAAAAAATTAAGAAAAACAAACAACAAAAAGATTACAATAACATGATCTAATAAGATAAAAGTTAATCTAAAATAATGCTTCTCCAACAGTGTCTTAAAAGTATAGGCGAGGCGTTCCCCAGTGCGACAATTCCGAATGCACAATCACCCAGAGTAACGTGTGTCTCAATGCATGGGACTCTTGTTATAAGCGCATTAGTAGACTTCAAGTTGTATCTACCTAAGCGCCTAACAGAAATTAATTTACAAATACCACTAGGTGCTAAACCATGAATGACTTTAAACTAACAGAGGAATACAAAACATGGGTCGCGAGAAGAAAATTCGTCTTTGAAAACTCTATGGATGAAAGAAGCCAACCTTAAAATGTATGGCAAGGGCTGTTGAAGTACGATATGAGATGCGAAATCCTCTGTCTAGCAACAGTTTTGTGTTACGCAAGCTACATGACGTTCGTTAGAAAACAATGAGGTGAAGGTCTTAATAGACAGCCGTGTTAAGAAAAGAGAAGAAGTCGTATAATTGATCCAGACATACCTTTACTAAATCTGTTTAAGTGTAAGTCTTATTACGGATGTGTAGGCCTGTTTTCTTTTTTTCCTGGATGACCATAAAGGCTCTGTGGAGAAAAAATCGTGGCAATTATCCTACGCTTACACATTGTACTTTGTTATACCTTAAGAAGCTATACTTTGTTAGAAGACAGAGGATATAGCAGGGACGTAGCCTGGATTTTTCCACAGGTACGCACAATTCTTTTTTTCAAATCTCTCTCCCCTTCCCCCCGCCAAGTCTCCAATCTTTTTCACGAGTCTCGCGTACCTTCATTAAATTTTCTTTTACCACCAATATGCTGAGGTGATGTTGTTATGTTTTAAGATATGAAGTATTACGTAAGTCGTGAAATTGTTTGTTAAGGTAAGGTAAGGTATAAGGTATTTATTTATATACCGCTCATATCACGTAGTCTCATGGCGGCTTACAACACTGGCCGGGGACTTGACCAGACTGCTTGTGCAGTTTACAATTAATGAAGTAAGTAATGAGTGCCCCGTAATGTAGATATCTAGGACAGACACTAGGGGTGGTCACAGCCAGAGTTTTCTTACGTCCCTAGTGGTTCTTTTACGTCACACAGAATCAGATTTGGTGGCGAGTGCTTTCACCAAGTGCTCCCAAGCGTCCACTACAATTTCAGCTATTCATTCATTTAATATCAAATTAAATAAAAACGGTCACGGATCCCAGCTCGAGCGCTCTAGCAAATCACGCTTGACTTTTGGTATAAGCTAAGTTGTTTTTAACGTAAGCGTTAGTTATCTGATTTGGCGAGGAGGAGAAATAAATGTAGGAGCTTTCAATTAATTTAGTGTGAGATCGGTATTTTGTTAGGGACCTCTACTCGAGTTAATTTTATTTTCCGAGGGCTCATAATTCCAGCGGAACAGCTAAAATTGACAAGTCGTGCAGAAAAAGAAAAAGGGCAGTTTTCTTTTTAAAATTAAGCAGCTAAAACCGTTTTTTTTTTATAAGAAAACATGATTTGCTAAGTATTTTACCAGACTATACAAATTTACATTATCGCTCTACTGTCGACGAGCTCGAATTTTACAGTTTGCGTATATATTTTCCTAGCAACAAAAACTAGCTATTCCTGGTTTTGTTAATACATGTGGTGTAGTCTAAGAGCTGGATCCGCGAAAAAAAAATAAAAAAATAAAACCACACTTAACGCAGCAGCTACATAAAGGGTTTATGTGTACAAACTAAAGGAACGTGATCAGAGGATCAATTTTAGATACGATATAATACCATTTGTCAGAAAAATCCGGATGGAATGACCTTTGAATAATGTAGGCGATTTTCCGAATTTACCGACCAACCGGATGAGATTGACGCTTACCATTTACTACCAGGCTACTAGCATGTGTGTTCCAGAAACCATAATGAATACGTGTAGCGAAGATTGAATTCCTTAAACTTCGAAATAAGGACTTTTGCTTTGCCTTTCCCAGGTATCTTCCTTCTCAAGTAACTTTTCAACTGTTGTATTGTCTTCCCTGTCAAAATTCGAAACATGTAAAAAGCAGAAGGCAAATATGCAATACCTATTAAGAAGTCCTTACGATTTCCTTCCATGCATACATTGCTCCTTAGCTCATAATTTGTTGTGGCTGAAAAGGCCCTTTTAAGAGCTAAGAAAATTTCCTTTGGAATGTCACGGGTAAACTCCAAATAAAACGGTCTCTTAATTCGCCGACGAGTTGACGGCGTCCTGTAGATTAAATCCAACCATGCACAGGCTTTCTCTTTTAACATTGCTCCTGTATTGAGTGATGATTGACACAAAATTGAAAATGAATCGTTCCCTCGAGCATTTTGTTCGTAAGGCTCGCTTAAATATCTTTTTGCTTCTTGTTTAAAAAGGGCGATATTTTACCCCAGTTCGCTGCATTCTGTGAAACAATTGACAGCTGACTCTATAGCTGCAGTTTTTTGGTCGCTTCTTCGATAACATCTTCAAAGGGCACAGAAGCTGCCATTTGGAAATTTGTTTTGATCTTTTCAGCCCGAGACCGCTGATCCGAGATGTGATCTGCCTGGCATTTTTGTGAGCGCGTATGTCCAGCCTGCTTATTATTATTATTATTATTATTATTATTATTATTATTATTATTATTATTATTATTATTATTATGGATTATAATTACGAGAGATTCAAGTTGTGAGAAGATATGATTCTGCTCCTTATTCTTCAATCCGAAATATGTTTTCTACTTCGATCAGGGTTCTTACAAATTTTGATAATTTGAATAAAGACTTGATTAATTATTATTATTTTTATTATTATTATTATTATTATTATTTATTTATTTATTTATTTATTTATTTATTTATTTATTTATTTTATAAGAAGATTGTTTTTCCGGCCCAGGCTGAATATTCTTCTATTTCTTCCTATTTTAGGCTGAAAATATTTTCATACTTTGTATTCGGTTCGAAAGTCTGATAACAAATCAAAAACGATTTAATTTACTCTCCGTTATTGATTACCTTTTGAGTTGTCGGCATAAAGATCAAAACTGTCCGTTATAAGCAGGTGTTCGTAGAGCAGGGTTCCACTGTACTTTTGCGAAAAAAAAATGTGTATCCTAATGGGGAGGTTTAAAATCATATTCAATGTTTTACGCACTTTAGAGGCGGTCCGTAGGTTCCACTGGTTCCGTGGGTTCCGTGAATTAGACATGCCGGCATGCATGTCAGTTTGCATATCTATACGTCTAGGAATTTGAACTGAAAACAACGATATGATAGAGAATTTTGGACGTTCGTTTTGAGCAACACAGACTAGTTATTTTTCTCGGCCAGGTTTAGTTTAAATTAACAGCTCTAGTATGTCTTATTTCGAATGCGAAAAAGTAATGGTGGAGAGAACTATCGATAAACAGTATGACGCTCGCAAATCATTTCTAATTTCGGAGGCATCGGCGCTAGCTTTTTGTTTTGAAACAGGCGACTGATGAATTGTTTAAGCTTATAGTTGGGGAAGAAAATCAGGTAACAACTCAATGACACATATTAATATTATCAATTTGGGGGCAAAAATAGAGCTAAAATATGTGAAATGCTACTCACGTTTTCACGCAACGCCAAACTAAGCTTTCTCACGTCGGGCCCCGAAGCAGAACGTAAAAATATTTCGAGCCAGACATGCGTAATGCGATATTTAGGTTTTCCCTCGCAGTCTCACGTCCCCGTTGCCGTTCCCGTTGTCGATGCTTAAAGTCCCTATTAACTGCATTGGTGTTCAACCTTTTCTGAACAAAATCTTTTATCTCCATCTCGCCCAACTCTGCCGCCTTTATCAACCGATTAGCCTTGTCATCGGGCAAGGCCACGCCTATTGCAATATTCAGCAGTGAGCTGCTTTCTCTCTCATCGACAGGCTCCAAGCAAAATGGATTTGTTATGACATTATTACGGAGCCCGATTAGTGCCATGCAAAATTCGTGCTCGAATTTTTTCTCGAGCTCAATATTTTTTCGCGCGTTCGAGTTTTTTTTGGCACGCTCGATTTTTTCCTGCCTTTTTTTCCCGACTTCTTTCTCGACTTTTTTCCCGACTGATCACAGATATCACAGGCTCACCCTTCCCTATTGATGACTAAGCACAATAGTCATTTCCTTATTGGGATGGGTTGTGGATATTAAATGGAATGGTCCAATATTTCACATACAACATTTTCCAAAATAAAAACTAGGCCTCTTCATCTTGTATTTTTTTCCCAATATAAGTCATGTGATTTTCCAAAGGGAATTTGTCTTTGCCTTTTCAAAAACTATGCATACATTGCACAGCAATAAGACAAAATTTTAGAGAAACAGTTGGGGAATGCAATCATAGAAGCTTAAGAGGTATATCACTTAGTCTTGTATAATAAAAGCATGTGCAAGTTATTATATTCATGCAATGACTGGTAAACACAACATAATAATATTGCCAAATGGTCTGGATAATAGCAGACACATTATTATTATTTTAAGAAAATTCACGACGGTTTTAAAAAACATGTTTTGACAGAAACTTCTGTCATCTTCAATTAAATTACAAAGTACGGAGTTGAATATAAACTAGCGTACACAAAATGCTAATTAGCTATAACAACAAAAGGAAACATGACAATGTATAACATTACAAAGATAAAAGAAGCTATGCCTATTCAATGGGAAAAACCTACACTAAATCATCAACTTAATCATGTTAATTGAAAACTTTCCTTGTAATGTTATACAATATCATGTTTCCTTTTGTTCTTATAGCTAATTAGCATTTTGCGTACACTATATACTGAACTGTGTACTTTGTAATTGAAAGATGAGAGAAGTTTCTGTCGAAACATGTTTTTTTAAAACCGTTGTCAATTTTCTTAAAGTAATAATATTATTGTAACAATTTACATGTGGCTGTGGACCAATGTAATCTTATTTGGTAGGGTGGGAAAAATGTTTCCAATTTATTTTGTATGTACTTGCTGCAATGGGGGATTTCAGAAAATATCCATACCTACCATGGGCAGCATCTTGGAATTTCTAGGGAAAGAGGGAGGGGGTTCTTCTAACAACAGCAACTTTACATTTCCACACTTACAAACACAAGAACAAAATTTACTTGTACGTGCAATAAAATTAAATGAAGAAAAGGGTGTTGGTCTCCTAAAATAAATGAAGAGTTAAATATTTTTTATTATACTAAATTTAAGTGCTTTCCTGTAAAGTACTGGTAGCTTTACTGAATGGAATGATAACCATTTATTGTAGAAGGATGTAAAATCATACATTCATTTCCCTTGTGTTTCAGATGGATGTTTCTGCTGTTCCATCTACCGCAGAAGGGTTTCTTGAGCAGTTAGGACTGTCTAAGGCAGGAGATAGATTGAACCTGGTTGCCTATTGCAAAACCACCAGTGAAAAGCCTGAAAAATCACAAGACAAGAAAAAGACACTACTTGAAGCCTTTCACTCAAGAAAAAAAAAATGAAAAAATCATCAGAAAAAAACCAATGAGTGTAAACAAGCCAAGAGAAGAAAGAGAAAATCAAAAGTAAGAAAGTGCATCTTGGCTGGAAGCACTTCAGAGAAGAAGATGATACATATGCCCTTGTCCCCTTATCGAAGGGAGGTGGCAGTCGAACAGTTGGTGTGCCGGTTACTATAAGTAGATTTGAATTGCACCAAACTTGCAAAAGCCTTTTCTTCCCTGATGAACAATCAATGTTTGGACATGCTGAGGACATGCTGTTGGATCTGACGAATTTTACAGATGAAAAGATTGGCAAAACTATCAATGTTGGAGCTAACGTTTCAGTCCCATTCAACGTTGCAAACTACACGGAAGCTCACAAGATAAAAACAGTAAGACTTTACCTGCGGTCCCAAAAAATATCAACTGACAGTGATGACGATCTAGCCCATTAACTTTTTGATACATCTTGCCACTGGCAGGTTCGACTGAGGAGAGCTCTCTAATTGATTCATTCAGAAGATAGAAAGAATTTAAAAGAGGAACAGGATGAAGCATATCGAGCCTCATTACTAATGGATCAGAAGAAGCAAGCTGAAGCGTGGATGTCTAGTATTCTGCAACATACACCTTTATTAATATCTAACTGGCAATACCAGCAATTCCAACAACAACATCTTGTTACAAGTTCGGCTTTTATAGGTACGCCTAGTAGATTCTATTTATATACTATGTCAGGGATGACTAATCATGACACAGCAACTTCTAGAACATTCTTGAAGGTTACACTACATCCTCTCT
Organism: Pachyseris speciosa; assembly: GCA_016490735.1. NCBI lineage: Eukaryota > Metazoa > Cnidaria > Anthozoa > Scleractinia > Pachyseridae > Pachyseris > Pachyseris speciosa. The sequence goes on from JAEMWC010000283.1 coordinate 912,275, forward strand.
TCCTTACAAAGACTGAAGAACAATTCATTGACGAAATCACGATAGATTACTTTGCCTATTGCAATCTATTAAATGTCTCTAAGGTTATTTAAGCAGAACAAAGTCTTTATAGTTTAGGTTTGGTTTGACTTGTTTTTGTGATCTTCTTATGCTTTGTCGAATCGATACTGATTCTAATTTCGTGTCCCTTAAATGCGTTTGTCCTGTTTCATTGTTAACTCCAGGAAGTTCCAAGGACTTTGGCTGTGGGGCAATTAGCAATGCTGCATCTGACTGTACGACTGGGCCCACAGGAGGGTCTAAAGAAGAGTCTGGAACAATGACTTTGGGCGTGGTCATTTCTCTTGTTTTCCTGATGTGAAACCGACTCCTCCTGTACTCACGGCCATCTGCCTTCACTATATACGATCTGTCAGTTTCTCATCTGACAACATTTCCTTGTGTCCACAGGGGTGACGACTGAGGTCTGATCTTGGCGCGAATACTATCTCCTACAACAAGAGGGGGTAGCGGCTTTGCTTTCTTATCATGGTACCTCTCGTTCTGTTACTTCTTCTTGACTGAAGCTCTTATGATGCTTGAGGTTAGTATTACATGGGTTCAAGTAACTCTGATTTCACTGGTATAGCTGTTCTTGTTTTCTGGAATTCAGTTTTTCATTAGGTGATGCCAACTCATCAGGAGTATTCCTTTGTTCCACAATAGCCATCCAGGTGTCTTGACTCATCTTGAGTATCCTCTTGGCTTGTTTGACTGCAGCTTCCGCTGTACCGTTTCCTTTTGGATGGTGTGGTGAAGATGTATAGTGATGAAAATTCCACTTCTCTGAAAACTCTTTAAATTCCTTGCTGGCATATTGAGGACCATTATCTGATATCACCACCTCAGGGACTCCCCGCCGGGCAAAAATCTTCTTCATCTGTAAGATTGTAGACTCAGCATCAGTATCATTTAGTTGCTCTAAGTCCCAGTATTTTGTCAGATTATCTACAACTACCAAGTAGACCTCTTTCTTCACATTCAGCAGATCAGTACTGACTATTTGCCATCTTCTCTTTGGAATGGGCTGGCTCTGCATGGTTTCTCTAGGTTGGTCTGGCTTAGCGTCCTGACATATGGCACAATTATCGCAGAGATATTTGGCATCATGGTGAATCGATGGCCAATACAATGTATCTCTTGCATGTCTCATGCATCCTCTGATAGGTGAGCGGAGTGTATCTTTTCTAACATCTGTGGCGCATAGCCGTAGGAACGAGCACTCGTTCCTCTGTAGATTATTCTATTCTGAACTGCTAGCTCATTTCTATACGGCCAAAAGTCACGGACATTGGGAGCCACTTGCGTCTTGTCCTCAGGCCATCCATTAGCTATGATTTCAGCCAAGGTCAAGAGATTTCCATCTCTTGAGGTTGCTGTTGCTACTTCCTGAAGCGTTACATCCGTCATGTTGTGAAAGATGTTTGGATCTATTCCCTCGATCTCTTTCATGAGCAGTTCTTCTGCGTGAGTTGTAAAGACTACATAATCATCCATTTCCTTCTTGTGCGTTCGGCGGTTTGGGAGGGCAGATCTTGACAGATGATCACTTATGTACATCTAATTCCTTTTTCTACAAACAACACTAAGGCGGTACTTTTGCAGTCGTAGCATCATGCGTTGTAACCTGTTGGGTGCGCTGTTGATACTTTTGGTTAGAATCGTTTCTAGAGGCTTATGATCAGTGACTGTTGTAATCTTTTCTCTTCCATGAAGATAGTGGTCAAATCGTGTACAACTAAACACCAGTGCGAGGCATTCCTTTTCGATATGAGAATAACGTCTCTCAGTCTCAGTCATTGTGCGACTAGCAAATGCCACTGGTCTGCCGGCTTGAAGTAGAACTGCTCCAAGTCCATAGTCGCTTGCATCCGTCTCAATCGTTACTTCTTCCTCGAAATCGTAGTAACGGAGTAGTGGCGGTTCTGAAATCATCTGTGTCAACTTGTTGTAGGCATCTTCGTGAACTTTCGACCAAACGAATTGGTTTTGCTCCTTGGTTAGGTTTCTGAGAGGTTCAGATACATCGGACAGCTGAGGTAAAAGCTTTCCCAGATAATTGATCATTCCAAGTAATCCTCTGACTTCAGTTTTACTGCATGGTCTGGCATCTGAGTGATGGCTTCAGCTTTGGCTGGATCTGACCACAGTACTTCAACGTCTGTTGTTTGAAGACGAACTTATCCTTGTTCAGTTTGACGTTTCGCTCCCTGCACTTCTGTAGTAACACAATCAGATTTCTGTCATGGTCTGCCAGGGATTCTTCATGGGTGTTTCCTGCTCCAGTTACTAATAGGTCATCAGCTATTGCAGTTACCCCTTCCAGGCCTTCAATGATTTCGTTAACATGTCTCTGAAATTCTTCTGGTGCACTACATATACCGAAGGGCATCCTAAGCCACTTGTATCTACCAAACGGAGTGTGAAATGTTGTTAATTTGCTTCACTTGCAGAAATCCATCTTTAGCATCCACGACTGTGAACACTTGCGCTTTAGCAAGCCTGGAGGTCACATCATCAATTTTTTTGGAGGCAGAGCTTTAGTATTTTGACATGCTTGTTCAATTTTCTAGCATCCAGACGACACTTAGTTGGCCATTGCGCTTCTTCACATATACTGCACTGCTTACCCAGTCTGTTGGCTCATCAACTTTTGCTATGTGCCCTTTCTGCTCCATTTCATGAAGTGCCTTCTTGAGATCGTCTCTCAGCGCGACGGGTACGGTTCTAGGCGCATGTTGTTTTGGTACTGCTCCTTCAGTCAGTTCAATCTTGTAATCTCCAATGTACCCTAGACCAGTGAATACATCGTTGTATTCTTGCAAAACAGCATCCTTGGTCAACCCTTTTACGTCAGAGACTGAGTTGACGAGTAATTATCTTTTAATAGACAGAAGTTCCAACTTCTCGCATGCTTTTCTTGATAATAGTGAACTTGGGGCATCATCAATCACTAGGAATTTTGCTCTGGTCATTTTCCCTCCCATCTGGATGTCAAAGTAGACTTCACCTTTGGGAAACACACGTTCTCTATTGTACGCCTTCAAAACGGCACGAGTTTTCTTCAAGTCTGGTCTGTTTTGAATCTTTACAAAATCTTCCATTCTCAAACAATTAGTCTCTGATCCAGCTGCATTTTTTCCATAAGCCGGACACTGGCGCACATTGTGGCTCGTTCTACAATATTTACACTGTTTCACCGTTTCTACTCGTTGTTTAAAATCTGGCTTCTTTCTCTTTGTTCTTGACAGCATGTACTGAAGTTTCTTTTTCTCCATCAATCTTTTTCAGTTGATCACTGGTTGTTTCTGCAGCTCTAATTATGTCTAAGGTTGTGTTGAGAGTGAGAGTCTTCTCACGGAGTAGTCGTTTTCTGACTTCATGGCTTTTAATTCTAATAGCAAGTCTTTTCGAATCAGTTCGTCACACATAGCGCCATAAGCACAGGTTGACGCTAGCTTTTGCAGTCTGTTCAGGTATTGATCGATGTTCTCATCTTCTTGGTTGGCACTATTGAACAGGTAACGCTCAAAAATGATATTTATCTGTGGTTCAAAGTGCTGCGTCAGGGCCTGCAAGAAACTATCAGGGTCTGTGCGATCAGCTACAGTCAGAATTTTTGCTATTTTGTAAGTTTCTCTTCCCAGAACTATCTTCAGAGTTTCCAAAATGACTGTTTTACGTTTCTTTTCAAATTCAGATGCTATCTTATAGCTCTCCCACTTCTCTTTAAAAAAAGTCCAGTTCTCTGCCAGGTTCCCCTTGAGACTCATTGGTGCTGGCGTTTGCAACTGACTATACATCATCTGTGTAGGTGGCACGATAGGTTGCGCAGGTAATGCCGCTGAAGGGTTTTCTTGATCTACCATCCTATTAGACCTTTCGTTGTCCTCGTGAGACTTTCTCCAAGGGTATCCTAGGCTCTGGCCTTTCGCAGAAATGCAGTTTCTTCAATGTGTGTACCTCAGCCTTTACTCCAAATTTTACAGCTTCCAGTCTGTTGAGCAACACCGCTGAAATCCTTTGCAGCGCCCGTGATTAATTCTTTTGTCTTGGCTTGGTTGGACAAAATTTATCCTCAAATTCGTGCTTGAAAGTCGCCACTTCTGACACCATGAAGTGTGGATGTCTAGTATTCTGCAAAATATACCTTTACTGATATCTAACTGGCAATACCAGCAACTCCAACAATAACATCTTGTTACAAGTTCGGCTTTTATATAGGTACGCCTGAGAATCTAGAATGTTCCGTATGATTATAGTAGATTCTATTTATATACTATGTCAGGGATGACTAAGCATAACACAGTAACTTCTAGAACATTCTTGAAGGTTACTCTACACAAGCTGATCTAGAAAGAAAGAATGAAGACGAAAAGCATAAACAAAGTCTTCAGAGGGCCAGAATGGACAGGGTACTTCTTGAACCCAGTAGTGACTTTGTAACTGTGAAGATTAGACACCCTTCATTGGGTTTACAGTCAAGAAAATTTGCAACCCACACATTGATGAGTTCTGTTTATGAATGGGCAGGTTCTTTGAGTACTGAACCAGAACACTTCGCATTAAATGATCCTTTGCGGATTATGCTACCACCAAGCAGCAACTGCATGACAGGTGCACATTGACTATGATTGAGTCTGAAGAGGGTACCCCTTCACTGCTGGCTTCTGCTGACGAAATTGATTTTTTGGGGTTTGGTCAAGCAGTAGATACAAGTGATTTCAGTGCAGGATGGCTAACAGAGTTTGAAACAGAATTTCCAACACGTCAAGAAGCACAACATTCATTGTTTGTTATAATGTCCTTTTTACTTATCCAGCGTAATCCATTCAGCATCAGGTTAAAAATATAGATAGGAACTCTGTGATGATTTTAGCTTATGTAATAAAATATTATGCACAACTTCACACAGCTAAAGTGAGTCATATAGATAAAGTAGCCGGTCCATAATCAATTCAGTGAATGATGTCATGACAGATCTTCAATTATCATTTCAAATTAATGTCAATTAGCAATGTACATGTGGTATTATGAGAGTCTCAGGCAATACTCTTCACCTTGCCTTGAAGTCAAGTGTGCCCAGTCTTATTTGCACATTCATACATGGCTAAGGTTTGAGTTTATGAAAGCGATATGTCCTTATCATGTCATCCGTTTCGCTAATGTATACTTTGCCTCACTATCTTGTTTAGCTGTGCCAATAGCATCCTTAGATCACACTAAGTGTGCTTTAAGTTTTGCGTCAGATTTGAAAACAAGTTTTTATATCTTGTTGTAGGCAATGACAAAGAGGCTCAGATCTACAGTGGCTGACTGTCATACATCAAAAACGGTTATCTGAACTTCTTTTTGTTGCCTACAATAATAGCAGTGACATGGTATTTTTTATCATTCTGTTTTGACTGGGAGTTTCTTTTTTTCTTAGTGGCCATGCGTCTGCAATTCAGGACAATCCTGCCCAACCACAGTCACCATCTATCAGGTATTTTTGAAATCTATAGACAGTATGCATTCATATCTCTGACAACTCAGTTTCTGCTCTGCCTATATTATCATTGTCAGTAACAGTTTGAACTTCCGTTTTTAGCACAATAATATCATTGAATTTTTATTTTATATCATTCTGTTTTGACTGGAGTTTCTTTTTTTTCTTAGTAGCCATGCATCTGCAATTCAGGACAATCCTGCCCAACCACAGTCACCATCTATCAGGTATTTTTGAAATTAATAGACAGTATGCATTCATATCCCTGACAAATCAGTTTTAATGTTGTTAGATTTGTATTCCAAAAGAAAATTGCATGATATTGGCATCACCTACTACAGCATGTTTGGTGTGCATTTGAAAATTGTCCTGCTTGAAATTAAGAATGCAAATGAGAGAAAAGAATTAAAATAATTGTTTCTGCTCTGCTATTCCTAGAAGCTATACATTATAATCAGTCCATAGTAGCCATGATTATTTAATGTCTACCAACATCCCATCCAGAGTACTCCAAGGTGCTTCATATGGTCCTCCTTGGCTTGT
>JAEMWC010000284.1:0-60000 GCA_016490735.1 Pachyseris speciosa
AAGTTGAAAACATGCACGATATATTAGTTTGTTTTCTGAAGATTTGTTTGATTATTTAAGTTGTAGAAGAAATACAAAAAATTATGTCCCAAACATAATTGCATTTTTGCGTCGGGATACCTGTTGTTATCAAGCACTGGCTGCGTGAACTGGGTACTAGGTAACATGTGATCGAGCATTGCTTTATAGTACGTTGCGCGAATACGAGGGCCCCTTTCTACCTCTACACCATCGTGTGGCAAGTTATCTGTTCAAATTTTTCAGGCAAGTTCTTTTGTGTTTTTCTTTTTTTGTCGGTATGGAACAGCCTCGGGTTCTGATTTTGGGTCACTCCTTTATACGTAGGCTCCGGGATTTTATTATTAGGAATAGTCCCACATATAACCTTAATTTAAACATTAATACCCCGGTTACAATTCATTGGCATGGCGTTGGGGTCGAACAATCGATAAGGTTAGGCGGTTTGATTTAACCGAAGTAGAACGTTTTAAACCTGATGTTGTACTTTTACAAATCGGTACTAACGACCTCACACGCCGTCGGTCCTCTCCAGCATCTGTTGGCTCTGCCATCGAGGATTTGGTCTGTTTACTTCATAATGAGTACGGGGTTCGTTTAGTTTGTGTTGGTCAAACCGTTAAAAGGCACCCGGTTGGGACGTTCAATGCAAACGTACAAATCCTGGCGCAGTACCTTCAAGGGGTCTTAGAACCGCTACCCTTTGCCATATATTGGACGCATCGGGGATTTTGGCGGGCTTCCCGTTCATACTTGTCACACGATGGTGTCCACTTAAATACAGAAGGCAGCTTAAACTGTACAGGAGTGTAAGGGGGCAGTACTGCATTGTTTAAAACGCATAAAAACATAAGGAATTTTCGCCCAACCAGTTTTAATTTTTGGCAAGTTCATAGCCTTGGCCAAGGAGTTGCGTTCAGTGGGCTTTTGGTGTCTTTTTATGTCCTGTCCATGTGCTTTTGTTGCAATTTAATAGTTGCTTTGGGATTCTGTGCATTCCTGTGTGATGCCCATCCCTGATTTATGTCAATCATTGTCTTTGGAATTTGTTGCGTTATGTGCCTGAGTGACAACCAAATCCGGCCGTCGTTGACGTGCCCAATTCACTCCAGCTATTAACGCTTTTACATGTGTCTTTATAGATACCTATGTGATCGGCCCGTGACTGACGCTCTCCCATCACATATGATGACATACGATTGTTGTAGCTGGTTAATGGGCATCCTGCATTTTTGAATTAGCGTACAATGCATTCTGCCCCCCTTGATTCTCCTTGTTGTCTAATCCCGACTTTGCCTATAACATGTCCGAATTAACTCTAGCTAAGTTTTATAGGCCTTATTAATCAGCATGCCGCCACGAAGGAAATCGCGACGAACAGCAGGACCGTCAGCGTCCAATTTGTTCCTGACTCGGTCGAAATCCCCCCTCCCAAGCGGCTGTTGAGGCGTCTGCATCTAGTGTGGGATCGGAGGGCCTTTCTGATGCACTGGTTTCGTCTATTGTCGCTGCAGTGAAAACGGCGATACAGTCGACCAACGCGGCCCAGAATTCTTCCCGTTCCATCAATCTGGTCACCGACGCAGTGCAACGCGATGTGCAGTCCCTTACCAATACTCCAGTTGGGGCCGTTCAGTCGTCAGGTAGCGAGATATTACCCAGTGCGCCTTTATTTTCTAGTATAGGTGTACCCTAGGTAGCCGCTTGAGTGCACGCCTAAAGAATAAAATCTGGGCGGAGGAATTCGTCAACTTTGGCTCTCTTCTAGATATGTCCCCTAATCCGGATAAGTTCGCATTATCTATCACCGCTCCCACCGCCGGAATTGGGTCTAAAACCCCTAATTTTACATTCGAACCGGTACACAATGCGAAGAAATTGACGTCTATTCACGAGTGGGTGTCGGCCTTCCACTCTTTTGTTGCAGTCTACTGCGAAAAATTCCCCAGAGAGACGCCAAATTTGATGCAATTTTGCGAAACAGTGCGCGACATCGCCACACGTGGGGGGGACTGGAACTATTACGATGAACAGTTCCGGTATCTTCGTCAAGGCAACCCACAAACGTACCCTTGGGGAGTGGTACATTGGGAGTTATGGCATCGCGCGGTGACTTTTCGTGCCAAATCTGGATATTTTGCAACCGACAAACCCAACTCGAGGTTCAGGGGAAAACAATCAATGGTCAGAGGGGTGTGTTTCACGTTCAACGCCGGTCGTCCCTGTGCGGGCTGCAGATATGACCATAAATGCTCCAGATGTGGTGGTAGACATGCAGCTACGTCCTGTCAATCTGCCTCGAACATTCCCAAACCAGCCGGAGATAGAACTATCGCAACTCCATCGCATAATAAACAGCCCGCCAGTAACGCCGGTAAAAGTATCCACCCTTAGCCCCCTTTTACAACAATACGACCCTCGTCTTAAGCAATTTTTGATTGATGGCTTTTCGTTTGGATTTCGTGTTGGTACTAGCCAATTACGTCTTGCTTCAAATTTGCGCAGTGCGAAGGACCAACCTGAAATTTTAGCTGCTAAACTTGAGAAAGAATGGTGCGCTGGGAGAATTGTAGGTCCATTTTCTCGTCCACCTTTTGATAATTTTATTTCTTCACCTTTAGGCGTAGTTCCAAAAAAAACCCCAGGGGAATTTCGTATTATCCACCATTTGTCATACCCAGATGGCTCGTCGGTGAATGATTTTATTCCGGACCAATTTTCGTCGGTTCAATATGCTTCAATAGGTGATGCTATTACACTCATTAAGTCGTTAGGTAGGGGCTGCTACATGGCCAAGACCGATATAAAATCAGCTTTCCGCATTATTCCGATTCACCCTGACGATTACCATTTACTGGGTATGACATGGAATAATTCGTACCTTTTTTGACCGGTGTCTGCCCATGGGCTGTTCTTCGTCTTGCGCTATATTTGAAGCTTTTAGCACTGCGCTCGAGTGGCTTGCTAAACATTATCTCTGTGTTTCCGGTGTTTTGCATATTTTGGATGATTTCTTGTTTATTGCTACCTCTCAAGGCAAATGTGCCTCCGATTTAAACAACTTTTTGAGCCTATGTGATAGTTAGGGGTACCTATAGCACATGAAAAAACGGAGGGTCCTTCAACCACTTTACAGTTTGCTGGGATAACACTCGACACGATTAATATGGAAGCACGTCTGCCGGACGATAAGCTTCAAAAATGCAATGCTCAGTTATTGGACATGCACAGACGCCGTAAAACTACCCTGAAAGAACTTCAATCTTTGATTGGATTATTAAATTTTACTTGTTCCGTTGTTCTACCTGGTCGGGCCTTTCTTCGGCGGCTTGTTGATCTCACAAAGGGTGTCCGTCTCCCTCGCCATCGTATACGGATTACTGAAGCCTGTCGTCGAGATTTATTAGTATGGCTTCAATTTTAAGAGATTTTAACGGCCGTACATTTTTTCTGGACGATCCGTGGCAGGTTTCACCGCCTCTCAACCTTTACACCGACGCCGCCGGTTCAAAGGGCTATGGCGCACTTTTTGGGAAACATTGGTTTTACGGAGAATGGCCTGCCAACTGGAAATCATTGAACATTGCATTTTTGGAGCTCTTTCCGATTACTATCTCGCTCCACGTGTGGGCATGTCAAATGAGCAATCAATGTGTCTCTCTGTTTACTGATAATGCGGCTTTGGTTGACATTATCAATAAACAGACTTCAAAACACCCCATGATCATGATCTTAGTCCGTGACCTTGTCCTAACATCACTACGTCATAATATTTTGTTTCGGGCTTATCATATACCCGGTGTTGACAATACCCGGGCGGACTTAATTTCTCGTTTACAGATTGTAGATTTCAGGAAAGCATTCCCAGATGCCGACCCAGAGCCAACTCTTGTTCCCGAGACCCTTCTCCGCAGAAGTGGTCGATACGTTAAAGGAATTACTACACTCCTCATTGTCGGAGCAGTCTCGCAAACAATACTCACGTGCTTGGGTTGTCTTTACTGAATTCTATACCTGCTATCAGGGTGCCGATTTACATTTGCCTGTTTCGACAGCGTGTATCGCATTATTCATTTCCTTTTTATGTGCCAAGGGCCTTGCTCCTGCTACCATAAACTCGTACCTATCAGCAATAGCATATGTACATAAGATCAAAGGCCACTACGACCCGACCAAATCATTTTTAGTTGACAAGCTTCTTGTGGCCGTTGGCCGCCGTGGTCAAGCCGATGTTCGTATGCCCATTTCACGTCCATTATTGTACGAATTAGTTAGAGCTTTACAGCATACTAGCCCATCTGCCTATCGTAGATCTCTGTTCGGGAATTTGTTCATGACAGCATTTTATGGTTTCTTCAGAATAGGTGAATTATCTTGCAATAGTAAACAGCAAGTTGACACCGTTGTGCAATTTGATCAAGTCACTTTTTTGAAACAATCTTCTCGAGTGACGGCTGTCAAGATTGTGATCACTAAGTTTAAACACAACACGAATAATCGGCAGTTTGTCATAACAATAGAAAGCGAACCTTCCGAACTGTTTTGCCCCGTGCAGACCTTAATCGACTACATTAAACTTAGGGGTTACCATAAAGGCCCCTTGTTCACGTGTGCAGCCGGCGGGGCAATCTCGACAAATAATTTTAACACTGAGCTCCGTCGTGCTTTGAACTTTTGCGGCCTTGATTGTTCTCGCTACAAGAGCCATAGCTTTCGCATTGGTGCAGCGTGCCATGCGTCTGCGAAAGGTTTTTGGATTCGCAAATACGTGCCCTAGGTAGATGGAGTTCGGACGCTTTTAGAACTTACATTCGTCCGCCTTCACTCAAGGCTAACTAATTGTTTTTAAACGTTTCAAAGACACTAGTCAAGCCGCGGTTGGATCTCCGTTGTATAGGTCAGTCAGGAGCTGCTATGCAGTGGTGATTTTCACTACGGCTATTTAAACATCCGTTATGGGACCAGTATTTTTTGTCTTCATCTCTGGTTAGCTTTCACGGGCCACGGTGGATTCTCTGATGCGTGGGTCAGTCAGGGGCTGCCATACTGAAAGGGTTTTTCACTGTGGACTCTTTCCGCTATCACTTACTATGTACTTTACCAATCTGTTCTCATGTACTACTTTATCAATAGGTTATCTGTCCTACGAAGGAGCTACGGTCCTGGCACGAATTGCTATGTTATTTAACCTCTGTTTTCAATGTCAGTTCGCGTGCGGTTCATGACTAGGTCAGCCAGGGGCTGCTGGAAATGACCGTACTTTACAGGATTTTCTTATATCCTCGCTGTTTTCAGTTAAAATATTCCTCGGGGTTCTTAGTTCCGGATCTTGGTGGGGTGGTCACACGCTGTGTGCCTTGTGGCGGTTATTTCTTCCCCACCTTTTCCGAAGAGACATTCAATTACTTAATTTTTTCCATGTCACGTCACGATCTGATTAGTTTGTTAAGCGTGGCGTGACTTTTTATTGTTATATTAATAAATACGTCACAATAGTGGCCAATTTTATCCAGCCATATGAGTACATTGTCTCTTCGTAAAACTAGTGCGACCCGGAGCTAATTACCCCTCGACTACCTAAGTTCGCGAGATTAGTAAATCCGCAATATATTACTTTCGGAAAGGTATCGTGATGTAAAAATACTGTTTTGTGGGATTATGCAGCAAAGGAAACACATTATTCAGAAAAAAAATTTGCGCGAGTGAATAAATTAAGCATATTAAATAGTGCGTTGCGTGGATATGATCTGGATTTAAGGCTGTTCAAGATTCCAAAAGAGTTAAGCGAGGCTGTTTGGAATGAAATTTATCAGTTTCAAGACGAGCGTAAGAAGTCTTGGTGGAGGAAGGAGTTGAAATCTTGGCTTGAAGCTGCTAAACAATTAACTAACAACAAGCATCCAGATTGTTTTATTGTAATAGCTTTTGTTTTGATTATTTTACATAACACTTTTCATTGCGATTTGTGGTGTGATGATGAGATACATTCATGTAGTTGTTCTGTGAGTCCTGGTTGGGTTGGTTTTAAAGATCCGAAGGAATTTACTTTAGAGGATTTTTTTATTCACAGGAAGTGTTTTTCAACAGCTATAGGTAAATGAAGGTGTATAGAACTAAATTCGATGACAGTTTGTATTTTAATTTACTTCATTTTAAGGCTGAGTTATTTGAAATCGATTTAATTTTAGAAGGTTGGTTAAAGGCTACTGTAATGAGTGTAGAAGAGTTCAAGTATTACTCAAAAGTGATTAAGTTGTTTAAACAACGTGATTTTTGGAACTTCCGTTATTTATTGGAAGATCACGATTTTGCTTTGAAGAAGGAATTTGCATGCGTTTTAAGTCAACATAAAGGCGGTTTCGTTTATAAGGGTTTGCAGTTTAGTGATGTGATGAATGGTGCAATTTGAAATGGAGTTGGAATATTATGATCCTTTGGAGTTCGTTCCTTGTGATGATGGTGATGATTCAAGCAGTGATAACAGCCCATGTTGGAAAAGAAGACGAATTGAAGTTGAAAGGGTGCAAGATGATGTGGAACAAGAGCATATGGATGGAGATAATGGATGGATAGAAGGCTATTACAAAGATCCAGACATTGTTCCTCAATTTGTGTCTTTATATGAACAGTATACGGGAGAGTTTGGTCGTAATATGTATAATGGCGCTAATGGACTGCTATTTAAGCGCATTTTTGATTTTAGTAAAAGAAATAAAAATGTTTATGTAGAAGTGAAAATTTCAAACATTGAGTATGATGCTTCTAAATGTTGGCATGATTTTTTAGATGATTATCGTTTAGTTAAAGATTCATGTATTTTTTCATTTCAAAGAATGGTTTCTGATTTTAATATAATATTTAAAGGTAGTTTTGGGTTACTTTTTTCACGCCGTAGAATTGTTAAGGAGCTTAGTGATGCTCATGACTGTGCAGGATATTGGTGTTTTAGCACACAATATAAGAATGATTTTGAGTTAGAATTGAATAGTGATTTTGTAAATCATAAAGTTGATGACAACTACAGTGATAGGTTTCATCATATTCAACTTTTAGATACAACAATATATGGGTTATATGGTTGTAAAATAAGGCGAATGATTTCATTTTCAGAAGCATGTCCTCTTTGGGAATATTATCTAGGGTCGCCACTTGTCACTACTGAAAGTAGATATCCGTCAATCTGTGGAGAATACGTGACAGCTTTTAATAATAATAATAATAAAACAATAGGTTTTACTATGTAAACAGATGGTTGATTGAGTTTTATAATGTAAACAGTGTTGATTAATTTTAGTATGTGTACAGATTAAATTATATTAAACAGTTGGTAAAATCATGGCTGTTTCATCGTTTTACTTATCCTTGTGATCAAGATATTAAGCGCTCGTTTTTGGTACGAACTATCACTGTAAGGATGGAAAACGAGGAAAGAAATTGGGTGATGAGGCAGTTGTGTTTTCTTGATAAGGAATTTAATGGAATTAATGAGCTTCAATGCTGCATTGAAGATGTGCGTAGAGTGTATTCTGGCGATTGTAATTGGGATAAAGTGTTTTTTGGACATAAGGAATTGGAGACGTATAACATAAAGAAACTAAGTGATTATCTTAGTTCTTGTAGATTGGATGATTTTAGATCAATATGTGTTGCTGATGTTATGTATGATGATGAAGATTTGAGTTGTGTTATCAAACGCAAAGAATATTTTCTTCCTTATTTTGATTTGGAAGTCGATATTATTAACGGAGATGTCAATCAAGTGTCTAAAGTTGATTGGGAATAAGCGTGGGAAAAAAATGTATATTAAGGTGTGTTTGACGCTGTCCGTTGCATGGAATATCAAGTTTGGCTTGATGATGATGAAGGAAGTGATTTTGAAGATTTATACTTTGATGTCGATGACGATGGTCAAAGTGGTAGAGATAGTGTCAATGATGATATACTTTCATTGGATTCTGCTAGTAGCTCCCATGATGATTTGGGAGTTAGGGCTGATTGTCATTTTTATGACTCTACTGAACGAGAAATACAAGCGGATGGCTTATCATTTTTGCGAGCTCACCAGAGGGCAGTGTTTACTTTGATGAAGAAATTTCACAACATCAAGGAACTGTATTGCGTTTAGAGTCTGGAGATTCAAGTATCGGAGTATTAAGTGCTGATTCAAGTGAGAACTTTTATTTTCGTCAAAGAGGTGGTGGTGATGAAAGAAACATTACAGATACGCCTAGAGGAAGAGGTTTGAATGAGTTGTTAAATGCAAGTGGGTTTTTTAGAGTCACTCAACATCATCTTGATTATAATGAACGATTTAGATTGCAAGCGCATCAGTATAGTGTAAGTTTAGTAAGTGAAGTTGTAAATCAGTTAAATTTTGTAGATGCGTTTTCTGAATTAATAAGTGCTCTTGTAGATGATATTCAAGAAGATTTTAATCCTCATGATTTTGTACAATTAGAATTTATGTCAAATGAGTTAGTGGAAAGTATATCTATACCATTTGTATGTGTGGATCATTTAAATAGTGATAGAGTATTTGCACATGTTGAAAAGGTTTTTTTAAATTCAAATGCTAGTGTTGACATAAGGCGTAATGTTACAATCACCGTGACACGTATAAGTTCAACAGGTCGTGGTGTGCCTGGAGGTTGGCAGCGGGAACAAAAAAGGAGAAGACTTGTTTTTTCTAATACAGTTGATGGTTTTTTTGCATGTAAGAAAAGTATAATAAGTGTTTATAACATGTTTTATCCGTTATGTGGTATTGTTGCATTGTATTTAGCTTATATGTATAATTTAAAAGGTGCTAAATGCGTTCATAATTTACAGCGTTATAGAACCTCTTTGTTAAAGAAAATTAGACCTTTTTTGTATAAAGCAGGTTTTGGTTTAGGAAACGAGTTAAGTGTGTTAGACTTGAAACATATTCATAAGGTGAATCCTGAGTTTAATGAGTATCAGTTAATTATTTATGAAAAAAAAAATGGTGATTTAACTCAAGTAGTTTGCACACCATATAAAGATAAGAGTCTTAATTTAGTTTTAGAGAATAATCATTATGGTGTGATTACGCAGATTCCTACTTTTTTATGTAAGACGAATTTTTGTAGAAAGTGTAATAAGGCTTGCGGTATTGAACACATGTGTGGTCAAATAAGATGCAGTCATTGTAAACGATTTTGTGACAAATCCAGTCGAAAATGTGTCACTTCTTGTGTGTTATGTAAACGCACATTTTATACACGTGATTGCTATGAGCGTCATTTGAACTACTTCAAAGGTGACACCTTGTCAACATGTCAACGTTGGCACGCTTGTGGAGAATGTAAATTAGATGTGCGCACTATTAACGGACAGGATTATAGCACGGATGGTTATACACACGTTTGTTATAAATCTAGATGTAGTTTATGTCGTTGTTTAGTTGATTTAACTAATCACTTTTGTTACATGAAACCTGCTACACTTTCACCTGTTTCTAGAAAACGGAGAGATAATAGAATCGGTTCTTTTTTGTTTTTTTATATAGAAGCTTCTGTAGATGAATATGGTAAACAGACGCCAAATTATATTGTTTGTCAATGGGGTGATGGTAGTGAAGAGGTATTTTCTGGAGAAAATTGCAGAGATGAGTTTTGTCGCTTTATTTTTAGAGAAGCAATATGTAGTTTAAAATGTATTTATCTTATAGCACATAATCTTTGGGGGTATGATGTAAATTTTATTTTTCAGTACGTTGCTACTCATGTTCAAAAGAAGCCAGAAGATGTTATTTTGAGAAATGGTCGATTAATTTCCTGTTCTTTTGTTTCAGGTAAATTAAAGTTGAGGGATTCTTTACTTTATTTTCAATGTGGATTATCTAAACTTCCTGATTTGTTTGGATTGGATGTTAAGGACAAAGGTTATTTCCCTCATAAGTTTAACACAGCTGACAATTGGGATTATGTTGGACCTATACCAAGTCGGGAGTATTATTCACCTGAATTGCATTTTAGTGAGTGTGAGGTCAAGCTATTTGATGAGTGGTATGAGGAAATGAGTGCTAAATCTGACAGTGGTGAGTTTGTTTTTTGTCTGCAAAAGCTGTCAATCAAAAAAAGATTCATAAAGATTTGATAAACTCGATACAATCCACCCGTCAGACAAGGAAGAAGAAGATTTTTCTTGACTTAAGTGAGTTTTACACTAATTCTAACTACGAAGAATTAGAAAGCGATAATGACTAAACGTTTAGCGGAAGATGCATTTGCTGCAACAAGGCCATTTAAAGATGATTTTCAAATTGTTATTGACGAATCTTATGGTAAGAGTACTTTACAACGAGTACGACAAGACCTTAATAACCCGAATAATCGCAAGTTGACATTTGCCACACCAGATTTACGAGAAGAATTTTTCATTCCATCAGAAGTTATATTGAGATTAGCATTCACCGTTACACCTGCAAATGGTGATGCACCAGTAGCTGCCATGCCTGCAGCTGATGGTGCTCATAATGTTCTTCGAGTTAAAAATGGTATTTTCAACGTATTTAAAGATATACAGGTTAAACCTAAATATGGTCCTGATATAGGGTTTTATCAAACAAATCTACGTTTACGTACTAATATAAGTAAAATATTAAATGCAGATTTTTTATCAACATCAGTTAAAAGTGAGGATGACGCTTATTATGAAAAATGGCATAAAGATTTACAAGTAGATAGTGATTTTGGGGTAGTAGGGATGACTGCCAATAGAGTTAACAGCCTCGGTCGTAATTTAGTAGAAGATGCTTGCTTTATATCAGAGGAAGACGATAATTTAATAATTGCTGAAATTAAACCCTATCACACATTTTTTCGAAATTACTTTCACATATCCGGCGCTTTAAAATTTCAATTTCAATTTGAGATTACAGATACTTTTAGTGAATGGGGATTATAAAAGGTGCTGCAGCTGCAGGAAATCGAGCTCTTACAGCTGGAAATCATACAATAGCATTTAATCAACAAGGGACTTATTTAAAAATAAAATATTATAAACTCGAACATAGCAGTATAATTCAAGAAATGAGAAGTCAACTTAGTTCAAATAGCGCCGTTCTATACTCGGAACCAATGGTTATTTTCGATTGCTCAGCACAGTTTGGATCAAACAATCATGTAAAATACAGAATCGAAATTTGGAAAGACAAACAAAAACCACAATTAATGTTATGTGGCTTCATGACTGATGATACAGCATTGAATTCAAATAGCGCTGCCAACGTCAATCAACATTCATTTACAAGACATGGTATAACATCAGTTGATGTGTTATGGAATGGTGTGTGCATATGGGAAGAAGCATTAGAATTTAATAATGCTAGAAAATTATACAACAATCAAAAGCTTTATCTTTCAAAATCAAATAAATTCAAAGTGAACTTTTTCAAAAAGAGCGATTTAGAACATGGTTGGTGGGTATTTACATACATAAATACATAAATACTTTATTCGTCCCAAATGGGCTTTTCAGAATAAAGAGATAACTAAACCGATTAACTATTAATAAAAAATAAATTAATGAAGTAAAAAGCGGAGCAATTAAGGCACTAAAAAATTCGAGAGAAGGCTTCTCCTCAGGGACCGTTTAAAGTCCTGTAGTGTTGGTTTCAACTTAAGAGTCGAATCTAGTGAGTTCCAGAGTTTGACTGTCCTGAAGTGGAAAGTTCTTTGCCCTGTGGCTGTTTTGAACAAAGGAATATTTAACATCTGGGAGTTCCGTGTTGTACGCCTGGTGATCGTAGCTCTTTGAATATATTTAGAAACTAAAGAGACTGGTGCGCACCCTGACATACATTTGAAAGCCATTATTGCGTGGCGATAATACAACTGCTGTCTTACAGGTAGCCACTTTAATTTTTAAGGATAGGGGAAATATGGTCGTATTTCCTTGAGTTGCTAACGATACGAGCCGCGAAGTTCTGTACAGCTTGGATCCTACTTAAGTTGTACTCAGAGGTGTTGCTCCAAACATTACAACAATAATATAGCTTGCTAAAAACTAAGGCATTAACTATAATAGTTAAGGTGGTTGGGTCAAAAACATGTTTAACTCGATTAATCTGGCCTAGGCGCGCCATGCAACTGGACACTGTTGAAGCTATGTGATCGTTATATGTCAAGCAGGGATCCAGGATAACTCCCAGATCCTTAGCAACGGTAGCCGGTGCAATTTCTTTTCCTAACAAATTTAGAAGAAAATCCTCTACTTTGCTGACCATCACTCTAGTGCCAAAAATAATTAAAGTAGTTTTACTAGGGTTTATAAGGAGTTGATTTCTAAAAGTCCAGTTACTAATTCTGCATAAGTCTTCATTTAATTTGGTAATCGCGTTTGCCTGGTCCTGTAGGTTGAAATTTAGTATCAGTTTAGTATCGTCGACATAGCACTGGGGGGAACTATGGCGTGGAATGCTCGGAAGATCGTTGGTGTAGATACTAAAGAGCAGCGGTCCCAGAATGCTTCCTTGTGGCACTCCGCAAGTCATAGGAAGTTGGGCTGATGTAGCATTATGAATTTTAACAACTTGGTAGCGTGACTGGAGATAGCTGCAGAACCATTTGATAGCGGTAAGTGACAATCCAATGTCTTGAAGCTTAGACAGAAGGATTCCATGGTTAACACTATCAAAAGCTTTGCTCATGTCGAGCAACACAGTGGCAGTTAACTGTTTCTTATCGATGGCTTCGAGGATTGCATCAGTTGTTTGTAAGATAGATGTCTCAGTTGAGTTCCACTTCTTGTTACCGCACTGCTTGGGTGACAGACGTTGGTTTGCTATTAAAAGGACGTTAGCTGATCGTGGGCGACTCTCTCGCAAACCTTTGAGAGCACAGGTAACAGTGAAATAGGCCTGTAATTGTTAGGGATGTCCCGGTCGCCATCCTTCAGTATAGGCGTCACTTCCGCAATTTTCCAAACGTTGGGGAATTGGGCAGAAAGAAAGGTGGCATTAATAATCGCTGTGATTGAAGGTAGAATGGCAGGTAGACAGTCCTTAATGACGCGAATTGGTATCTTATCTATTCCAGGGGACTTATTTGTTGCCATAGAGTTGATAATCTTTTGTACTTGGTTGATGTTCACATTAGCGTCGAAA
Organism: Pachyseris speciosa; assembly: GCA_016490735.1. Lineage (NCBI taxonomy): Eukaryota > Metazoa > Cnidaria > Anthozoa > Scleractinia > Pachyseridae > Pachyseris > Pachyseris speciosa. The sequence continues at coordinate 13,148 of JAEMWC010000284.1, forward strand.
ACAAACTGTTCAGACGCGGGATATTCCCGAGGGGTAAACAAGGAATCGTGTTCTTCACACTGGAATTTTTCGGCAAGTGTGCTAATTTTCTGAATTGTATTCTTACCGATGTTTACAAAGAAGTTATTGAATTCGTTGGCCACAGTGTTTACGTCACCTGAAAAGAAACTCTGCGAAGTAGATTTTTTAGGAATACAACTTCGAATGACTTTCCACATGGTATTGGTGTTGTTCTGATTTTCTTTGATTTGTTGTTCCATAAATTCCTTTTCAGCAAGACGAATTTTACGTTTCAACTGCCAACAATAGCTCTTGTAGCTCGACCAAGCCAATGGATCTTTAGTTTGTTTGAACTTACGTTTCCAGCCATCTCTTGTTGTCATTAGATCGTGAATCTCATCGGTGATATAAGGATTCGGTCGTCCTCGCAGGCGAATAGTTTTTAAAGGTGCATGTCTGTCCAAAATCTCATTAAACAACAAATTAAAGGCATGAAGTTTATCGTCAGGGTCATCGAAGGTTTCCAGAACTGACCAGGGTGCCCTTATGATGTCATTATTAAATCTCTCCGAGGAATAATTTTTGAAACTTCTGATAGTCATAAACGTGGATGGAGTTCGATGCTTCTTCAGCCTCAGCGTAACATAAACAAGGTCGTGATCACTAATTGATGATGGTAAAACTTTAGCTTCGATGACTTGCTTCGCATTTGAGGCAAGAATTATATCTAATAAAGCTTCGGTGGAATCCGTTATACGTGTTGGCTGAGTAACCATCTGGTTTAAATTGTATGTGCGACAGAAGTTCCCAAAAACTTGTGAATCAACAAGTTCCGGCTGTAAAAAATTACAGTTCATGTCCCCAAGTATGTAGATCGGTTTGTTCAGAAGAGATGCAGAGATTAGGCTTGCACCGAGGTCAGTGTCGAGCGACGTAGCTGGCGTTCCAGGAGGCCAGTAGGTCGTGCAGACAAGAAATGACTTTAAATTTCGTACTTGTATCTTTACCCAAAGTTGATGGAATCCATTGTCCGATATTCCTGAAATTTCGTCGAGTACCTTGGTCTTGAAAATTTGTCGCACGTAAACGCACACTCCTCCGCCTCTTTTGTTTTGGCGATCGATTCTATAAATATCGTACCCAGGTAGTTCAATCTCCAGATTAGATACAGCGTTGTCTAGCCATGTTTCAGAGATTGTAAAAACGTCGAAGTTAAGTGATGTAACGGTGTCCTTAACCTGAACAAAGTGCCCTCTATTCTTGAGCGAACGTACATTTAAATGCGCAATTTTAATGTTGTTGTTGTTCTTGCTGCTTGACGGACTCTCTTTGGAAGGCTTATTAGGACCTGGGTTCACTTCGATGTCATGTACCAGTTTAATAACTGGATGAAAGACCAGTACTGAGTTGCTGTACAAGGTGGTTGGAGCAGCGGACCGCTTGACCTTGGCCGTGAGAGTGATCTTTATGGGATTCCGCCATATTGTTGAGAAGAAGTGCTCGAAGTTAGGATATAGAAAACCTTCATTTCCAATGTAGGTTTGATCTGGTATTTGCCCTAACGGTAGTATAGATATTTTCAAAGCTATTCCATTGCAGTTGGGATTGTAATAGATACTGGTAGGGAAAAAAGAGCTCAAAAACTTCAGAACTAAAAGTAAACCAACTAACACGTGCATTATGCTAATCACCATTGACCTAACTATAGGACAAAGTGGTAAAGGTGCTAGCTATCTACCATTTGTTGAAGGAAAATTAGAAGTCGAAATTAATCAAACACATGTTGCAGGTACAAATTTGTCACTTGTATCATTTGGTGAATATGTTTTGATTACAGAATGTGTTGACTACAACAATAATGAATGGACAGCAGCACATCTACCATATGTACATGGAGTGAATGTTAATCCTCTAGTTCCTGGAGTTTAAAATGCATGATACTATTGAGCTTCAAAGGTGTTGTGAAACAAACCCATCTATAGTGAAATATTTTGATGAAGTAATCCCTGGAGATTTTATAGATGAAATCGAACGAGATAAGTTATATATAATTAATACAGATGATTCTGATAAACCAGGAACCCATTGGATAGGAGTATCAACCTTAGACGGAGAAGGCGAATTTTTTGATAGTTATGGATTAAAACCATCTACATTAAATAAAAGATGGAAACCTTTAGATAATTTTAGATATAGTACAAAACAACTTCAACAATATAATACAACAGTGTGTGGAGATTATTGTCTGTTTTATCTTTTTCTAAAAAGTCAAGGTGTAACTTTAAAAAATATTTTAAATAAATTTTCTAGTAATTTATATGACAACGACCAACAAATATATGATAAAATGCATGCTTTATTTCCTTTATTAAACGGTAGTACCCACTCACGTATTCAATTAAAAACAAGTAAAAAGAAAAGAATAATACCTTGTCAATCTTGTAAGCAAAGGTATGGTTGAATAAAATTACCATATTTATAACAATGGCTTCTGTTGTGGATGCTCGAATTAACCTCCCATGCAATATTGGAATTTACGGACCATCTGGAGCTGGTAAAACAACATTTCTATTGAAACTATTACAACAAAAAGAAAAACATTTTTCATTTAAAGGAACTATAAAAAATATTTTATATTGTTACGGATCTAGCGAACAAGCAATTTTTGACAACTTTAAGGAGTTAGGAGTCAAATTTTATAAAGGAATTGCTGATCAACAAACTCTTAACAGATTTTTTACTTATGATCCTGATAGTCACCATATAATAATTATTGATGACTTAATGAAATCACTTGGCAAAGACGGTGGTGAATTAATGACAAAAGGACGTCACAACAACATTAGTGTTATAACTATAGAGCAAAACTTATACCACCAAGGTAAAGATAGTGTAACAATAAGGCGCAATACACACGTACAAATAATTTTTTCATTTAGACAAGATACAAATTCAGTAAAACAAGCAATAAGAAAATCTGCTGACAGTAATGATGATGCAAAAGAAATCATAGGTTTCTATAACGACATTATGGAAAGAAAACGACACGGCTACTTAGTTATTGATTTGCATAACAAAACAGATCCCAAAATAACATATCGCACAAATATATTAACACAAGAAAAAGAACCGATGCATTCATTAACACTAAGCAAAGATCTCATATCATGAGCGGTGAAGGTCGTACATTTCCGCCACCTCAACCTTTGAAAGGTATTGTAGTACCTACAACTCTCAAATTTCAATTATTTGATACTTATTCCGTAAAACAAAAAAATATAGCCACCTTTCCAAATGGTAAAAAGAATTCAACTTCACAAAAAACAGTTAAAACAATTCTTAAAAGATAGTAATTATAAAATTGACGCCAAGAATTCAGCATTCGTAAAAACATTAGCGGATATTATCTATAACGCCAAACGCCATCCTAAGATAAAAAGAATAATCAATAGCAGTCAAGATTTAAAAGATTTTTCATCTAGACGCATCAGCGTTAAAAAGCGATTTGACATTTTTAATTCACCAACTGAATTAATAAGACATTTAATTAAAAAAAGTTTACATTTTCTTACTCAAGATGAGTAAACGTTTTCAACACTGTGTTGTAATAACAAAAGAAGAATACGATAAATTAAAAAGGGTCAAACAAACCGGCGGACAGCTGCTACCAGACAGTTCAAAAAATAAACACTTTCATAAAAAGTTTAAATATTTCAAAGAAAATTTGTCAAATGAGTATAACAAGATAGATGATATAATAAAATTAGAATATGTCTTATACCAAATGTTGGAAGAAGGAAAAGATCCTCCTCAAGGATATACACTACAAAAACTGCTGCAAATTTATAATGTAAAAAAGAATGAATTAAGAAACGCTGCAACCCATCACAGAACAAGAGACGATGCTGAAAATAGACCTGGTCAACAACCTCCTCCAAATCAACCACAACAAACGCCGGAAACAACGCCAATCACACCGAAAAAAGTAAAGAAAGAACCTTTTGCTTTTCAAATAGGTAAATCACCTAATTATGTTACTGAGCAAGGTATACTGCATCGTGATCAATTGAGCGTTGACCACAAAATATATCTTACACGTGTAAGATCAAAAAAAATAATGGAAGACATTAAACTACAAAAGGGTAGCGGCTTTAAAAAAAAGCCACAAAATAAATATAAATCGACACACAAAACAAGATCAAAGAACCGTGGCATTAAATTAACCACGTGGAAAGAAGTGTGTTAGCATATAAATAACAGTATCTTTCACAATTTGTTCACAACCGTTCTTGAGCATGGAGATGACACCAGTTACCAAGCGCCCTAATGGTAAACGCAAGAATATGTTTATTGATGATGAAGCTAGAGAAGACTCTACAACAACTACAACTATTACCGTAGAAGATACAGAATCTGCCACATCAGATCCATCCACTCCAGTCAATCAAGGTGTGAGACCTCTACCAAACACCCCAGTCAAACAGCATCCTAACAATGAAGGAGAAACAGATATGAAATGCCCAATCTGTACTGGTGATATTGAAGGTGATATCTCCAAGAATGGAAGCCCATTCTTCTATTGTCAATTTCAAAAAAGCCTTCATGGTCCACTACCTTATATGAGTGCACAGAAGATAGCAAACGTCCTCATGACTGTTAAGTATGATGTGCATGATGATTACAAAACTGTAATTGGAGGTACTTGGCCAAAATGTCCTTGCAACGATTTCACAAAATTAGATTTTCTCACTAAAGATGGGAAAAAATTTAAGGGGAAGTTAGTATTTAAATGCAATTAAGACCCGACATTTAATGGGCAAGAACCCTGTGATTACATTTGTTTTGCAGAAATCGCAAACAAAAACGAAGAACAAGATAAGTTGCGTTCTTTGTACGAGTGTGCTATTGAAGATGCACAAGAAATGATAGCTGTTGCTAAGAAAAAAGCTATTCATGACCTCACCATTTTGGCCAAAAACCGCCAAGCATCTCTTAAAAACTTGTAAGCCATGTTAAATTAAACTACTGATGTTGAAGTTCTTTTAAGAAAGACAACAAGCAAGTTTAATTGTACACTTTTCATTTATTACTTTCAAACTAGCATTTATAAGCGATAAACATGTACTTTCTTTAACTGTTATTAAACATTATAAAATGATAAGCCTTGCATTTAATGTGTGTTGAATAACTCCATTTATATCAAACAAAACAAGTTCCAAAGCAAAATCATCATTGCCATGTAATTTTTTCTCCTTAACAAGATGGTAAATATGACTACACAACTCCGATACTTTTTTACATTTTTCAACTCCAGATAATATATCTTGCTCACATATCATCTCCATGCTTCTCTTCTTTGACAATAAAAACCTATTCGCACCTTGCCCATCTGCACCACATGATATATGAGCGAATGATTCGATAGAGAAAACCCACTTTCCAAATGCTTTTGATATAATATTTCCACCTCTATCTCTTATATTATGTCGCCTCGCTAAATCAGTCACGACAGCTAAAGCATATGTAAATGCTTTATCTAAGAACACTCTTCGCCCTTCTAAAAGATCTGCAAACGTAACACTTTTAACAGTTGTATGAAATTCCCAACCATGATCACTACCATCATTCTTCAACCTCTCTTTTTTCTCACCATTTTTCTCAACTCCTTCCACCATAAAATAATCACCAGCCTTGAAAGACATATTGAATGTGTGATTACAACAAAAAACCCATCTTGCATATTAATTTCACATTTCAAACTTGACATTTAATTACATTTAGTAACACAAGACTTCGAACTTTATTAAATTTTACTAAGTACATAAGTCTAACTTTAATTAAATTGTAACACCTGTCTATCATAGTAACAACTACCATGCTTATAAAGTCAACACGTCAAACTTTAACTTTAATTAAATTGTAACACCTGCTTACCATAGTAACACCTAGCATGATTATGAAGTAAATATGTCAAAATTCTATTCATAATATTGACAGCAAGCAGCTGTGTTAATATCTTTCCGAACATTTTACCGTGTGTCAGCTGTAATAAATACCCGCGCCATGTACAACTTATACAAGAAACCATGGCCCAACTTCAGCTGAAAGACTTGATTGCTACTCCAGGCTACTCGTTAAAATACTTTCACCAAAAAGGACCAAGGTTTGAAACTGCTGCGGCTTCATATAGCTCTGTTTTGCCATTATCACACACTGTTTTAAAAACACCAATTGTATCAGAAATAGGAAATGGAGCAACAGAAGTTCAAAAAAACATTCTAACAGCATTCTCTATCTATCACGTAGACTATCGTCCAGCAAACACATTTGAAGATTGTAGAACAGAATCGATTGTAGCTATACCAACAGCTCATTACACAAATCATTGTTATTTTGCACAACCAGCATTGGTATATGATTTCATGCCAAACGAGTTTGAAATTCTTGTTCAAACTAGAGAAACAAAAAAACACCATGAGTATAACACGTTTGTGAGACCCTTATACAAGAGCTTTTTTCAAATTAGTAATAGTAGCACTGTGAGCAATCATATAACACCATATCAAGAACTAATGGACAGTTTTATCATGGAACTTCTGGAGAACAAAGCCATAACCCATCTGAGAAACAGTAAGTTAGATAATTTTAAAACTGTTTTGATAACTGAATATATTCACTATCTTCAGTCATCGAAATGGTCCTAAAATTATCTCCTTTATTTTACCAGGTTCTTCGCTGTTTCAATATGATATGTGTTTTCCAAGCTTGCCACATGCAAACAGATATGACAATCCACAAACCATCAAACAAATGCCTGTTCGCCTGAAACAAACACCTATGTTCATACTCGTTACAACACCAAACGAAACAACATGCTTCAATTGTAAACAAACATGTAAAATAGAATTACCTACAACAGCATTATTTAAACTTACAACTAAACTACACGAAGCACACACAGGCAGAACACGCTGCCATCGATGTTGTCAAGATCACGAAGAACCAATTTGGGCACACAAATTCTTATCTTCTGAACAACGCTATGCACGCTGGCAAGAATGGTGTTCATATTCAACTCGACCAGAAACAGCAGACAAGATCGACGAGCTGAGAAGTTTATTAACACCGGATTATGTTAATAGAAAGTATGTTACTTAATTATATACAACAGAATTCGCAATGAATAATAAATTGACTTTTTGGTGATCTGTAATTTTTATAACTACACCTCGCCAAAAGGCCCATTTAATATTCATTATATAACTGTGGAACTAAATATGTTATAAATAATAACATTTCGGTCACATACTAATATTTAATTAGTTTGTGACAGAAATGTTATTATTCACAACATAATACTATTCATCCATTATTTATTATATGATAACTAATATGTATTATAGCAACTTCGTGATCTTATAACAGTTGCTATTATAAAATCCTGAAGCTGCAATAATATACTATTACAACCACAAATACGACAATAATAATTTTCTATAAATGCTGGTGCTTGGACAGTTTCAATTTTATATTTAATCTGTGCATACACCATCATACATCGAAAATGCTTATACACAGGATTAAATACCTTTCATTAAATAAATTGAGCTCCATGGACATGTTATATTTAGTATAGACTGTCCAATGAGCTCCCTTTATTTTGTGACATCTGTATTTATTAAATTAATTGAAATTTATAAAATACTGGTTTTAAACACCAATGTTCTTATAATATTGGTGTTTTTCAAAAACCAGTTCTTTATTTATTTCCATACTTAAACAGTTAGAATGTAATTACTCTAGATGGTGTATTGATGTATATTTATTGTCCGTCACCAACACCATCTCGATTAATTTCAATTCAATCATCATGGAATCATAGATTTATTATTACTAATTTGCCGACCAGCGTCTTTATTTAATATAGACCTTGTCGACAGGTTAGCTAATCATAAATCAATTCACCATTACAGGTTTCCAGATTACATATACCCAATCACTAATACAGCACAAATATACATCAGATATGAAGACTGCAAACAGGAACGACAACAAGCTCAACGGGTGGATGATGACCACAGCTACGGCAGCACATGTGCAACTGCAGAATGCAGCCCAGTAGCCGTCTTCGAAATTGAAGAACTAAAACATGCACTAAGAAGAGCCATACCTATCTTAGGTACAACAGACAAACAAGACATAATATTAATGTTAAAAGACAAGGATCAACACCAATTGCAGATTGTAAAATACGTTTAATTCGCTTAGACAAAAATCACAAAGTTCAACACACCAGTGGCCTGCCCGTAAAAAATATAGGCTGTATCAATCTGTATCCTCGAGAAGAAAATGTGATTGCCACATACATGCACGTGTTCAAATTGTTCTTTGAAAGTTTAAAAAAAGATTAAACAACATCAACATGTAAACACTTATATCTTAATTTTAAACAATAAAGTTGTCTAACGGAAATTGACACTGATCCACGTTATTTTTTTTTCCTTGTGGGACACTGCTTTCAACCCTTGAAACCTTGTCTTTTCGAGCAGTATCTAACTTATGTTTATACTTTTGCAAAGTATAATTTTTAAACGACGAGAAGAAACACCAATAGGATTCATTTTCACAAGAGTAGAAGAAAATAACAAACAGGATTTGCGCAAAGCAAACTGCAACTCCGAAAAACTATCCTCAACATTTTGCAATGCTGTTTGATACTTCTGAATGGCTTCCAAAATAGAAAACTTCATCACTGATTCCATAAGAAGCGTGACAAGCTTCTGATGAACAATCACCTATAAACTTGAGCCCCTCTTGCAAATACTCCTCCGTACGCACCTCCAAAACCTGTTCCTTACTAAGTACATGAGATTTCACTTGATTCTCATTCAATTGCATGCCTCGAATATGTTCTGGAGTTACTAAAAAAACACCATCTCTTTTTCTAACCACCCCAAAATTATTTTCTCCTCTAAATGGTAAATTTACTAGATCTTCATTGACTTCTTCTTCTTCTTTTTCACCTTCATACATGGGTGGGTAAGCAGCCTCGTGTAATGCAACGGCCACGTCACAATCACTCAAAACAGGTATTTCACATTCTACAAACGGAAATATATCGCAATCAGCAAGTAATCTTTCATATTCTACCACATCCTCTGTTGACGTAGAAACATCCTTGAGCATTTTGTCTTTTTCGGGGTCTACCCTTCTTTTTATAACTCATACTATAACACACAAACGCAACTCATTTCTCATTTAATCTTTAATGTCAATAGCAACGTCACGCACATGTTTTGCACAAAATAAACAACTGTCGTCAGCTGAACAAAATAATACACCTGCACGATTTTTAAAAGCTTCTTCCTCATATAACACACAACCTCTTTTAAACAAATCATAACCCATACTCTTTCTTTCTTTACACAAACTAACAAAACGATCATTAACTCTCTTATAAGAAAAACGATTAAAAAAAAGGTATCTCTATTATTACGACTACATAAACACATCACATGATAACGCCACTTAGCCAAACAATAAGATAATAAATTACTAATTTTAACACTTTTAACACTACAATATTTAACAATCCCAACACCTGACAGCATTTTAAATAACACACTTTCTCTAGATAATAATAACTTTAACTGCCTTTCAACACGATACAAAATGCGACTACTACACTTCTTAGTTTTTAAAATATGTAAATTTTCACGACAAATAATAATACTTTCACATACATCATTTAACAAACCCTCTAAATAAGTACCTTGAAATTCTAATGATCCACTAACAACTTCATGAACTCTTCTTGAAATAAGAGCAGCTTTACTCTCAACAATCGTACATGAAACTTCTTCATTAACTATATCACTCAACGGCAACTTCAACTTCGACGTCTGGTACTCCAACGATTCTGCCAGCTTCAATAATGTAGTGTCCTCTGCAAGCATCTCCACCGGAAATTCCGCAGTCAGATCCACCACCTCCGCACGCGTCTCCTCCACTTCCACTCTTGCTCTCTTCACCTCCTGAATTATTGGAGCCACAACAACTTCCACGCTTTCTCCCGCCCTTTTCAAACAACCGCTTCTTTTACGCACTGTGACATTCTGCCCCTTTTCTTCTTCTCCTTCTTTTACCTCTTCTTCTTCTTCTTCTTCTTCTTCTTCTTCACCTCCACTACAACCACCTATCAGTTCTTTACACTTCTCAAGATGTTTAGTACGCATAGACTCATGCACAGACCACACTGGAATAGCTGTTTTATACGCTTTACATAAAGAAATTAAACGCCTCACTAACTTTGAATTAATTCTTAAAATATAATCACACTTCTCTTTCATTTCTTGACTTTGTTGACACAACAAACGGAAAAGCTGATTACACTCAACAAAATTAGGCAAACCCTCTTCAGAAACTAATTCATCGACATCAAAATCCTCATTATTTTCTATCTTACTCTCATAATACATTATCTTATTTCCAACATCTGCATTCATGTTCGACAACCCCTCGTTTGACTTATAAGCAACATCGAAAACGTTCTTGTGCGTTTCAATGTAAAACTGTCTTAATAATATATCAAGTTCAAACACAAAATCAGGCAAACAATTACAGCCACGTCCAAAAACATCATTATCATCATACACATCACAAATAGTTCTATTACTATTATTCAATACTTTTGACACCTCTGCTCTAGCACCAGCCTCTGTAATACTACCCAATTTTGACAACGACATCTTCAAGGCCTTCAACTAACGTCTACAACTTTCAAATGCAAACAACGCTTTAATAAAAAAATGGAAACTTGTCAAAAAACTCATTTGCATCTTCATAACACTCAAACGAAAAAGCTGAAAACGACTCTGAACCCTCACAAACACAATTATATAACACACATTTACGTCTATGAACAAGCAAAACAACTAAATAATCAACCATACAACTAAGTTTTTTAGCAGAATAATCACAACACTCGTTTAACCTAAAAAATACATCAAAAGCATCCTTTTCCACTTCATCTGAAATAAACTTACGAGATTTAAACTTCACAACAGTATAATACATCATACGCCTAAATTCACTTTACCTTTCATAGCAATCAATGTCCCCTTTTCAAATAAATTTTTATTCTTCAACTTTTCTAACCTCTTATTCATAACCTTGTCTGCTTTAAGTTTATCTTTCACACTTGTCGCAACCCCGTAAGCCAAATCATGCTGCCTTGCAATTCTGTCAAGCCTATTTTTAGGCTTCTTTGACATATCCTTTGTCCCAGGACCAACATAATTATGCCCCGGCAAGTGAAGTGGACCAACTATATCACTAACAGCACTAAGCACTCGATGAATATCAAACCTCCTATAACCATTTAAACCCATAAGTTTTCTATTACTAACAATCTTCTTACGACGTTTCCTACTCGCCATATCTTTCTTCACTTCCTCCAATAAGCTGAAAAAATTATCCCAATAAAAACGCAACCTTGTAAGCACCATTATTCAAACTTTATAAATCACTCATCATCTTCTATTGTCCCGACCATGTGTTGTGCATACTAATGAGCGTCGTATTTACTTCCGCCCTCGAAGAACAATGGTGCGGTGAGCACCTTTGACCCAGACACCACACCCACCCCTGGCGCCAGTGACATCATCATCCCCATAGCAACACCATGGTAACATGAATAAATTATCTAGCTCAAGAATAATTTTAGAGTACATAGCCCTATTACCCACTACTAACACATCAATCCAACCAAGTGTACCTTCTAAAAATCTCGTCATGCAACCATTCCCTGGTCCTATAAGTCCCATTTCATAATTGTGTAAATACAAAATGTTGAAATGCTTGAAATATAAATATTGGTACACTAAGCATGATTTTAATATAACATCATTGACTTGGTTATGTTGTTGTTTGGTTTGAATGAAGAGAAATTTTGCATAATTGATTATATCTTGTATCATATATTAGATATTTATATAATTTAGTTGTTGATCAAATATCTATTCATGAAAACTTGATGGTGTAATTGTATTATATTATCAGACATTTCAAATGCTTTATACAAACAAAATAGTGTGATAGAACCGTTTAATCCAGCTATCCCTGAAGGATTTAAGTCTCCAAAAGTCATTTGGACACTTCCCGTTGAAGTTCTTGATGTAAAGTCACATAATTTCTTTCCATTACACCAAACACTAGATCCATTTGTTTTTGAAGGTTCATTCCAATGGATTGAAAGACAGCACCATTTATTTAATTCGCCAGCATTCGCATTAACTTGATAATCAGCGTGTTTAGTTTTACCATGAAAATCACCTCCAATTGTAATGAAATTATTATTTGTTCCAGAAACAGCTAAAATACCAGTTGAAGAAAAAGCAATAAATTTATCATATCCACCATTATCATGACCAAAAATACCATTTCTCCACATGCCTGAAGAACCATGATTGTTCAGTTTGTACACGATAAAAATGTTCACAATGTCTTTTTCACCAGATTTTGGATTTAAATCAATATTTGACATCATCCTTTGAGAACCATTAAATTCAAGATAATATCGTTTGTTAATTTTATTAGCTTTAGTACATACGGTTGGTTGTAATGAGGTATTGGTTTGTTCACAATTGTTTTCACTCAAAGTTTGATCATACAATTTGGATACTTTTCTTGTTGATGAATTCATTATCAAGTGATGACTGTATAATATGTTCAATATGTAAATACATTCTGCATATAATTCCAGGTATTGATTGATGTAAAAATCGCGAAAACTGGTTTGGATTACTAATTGGGTTTTATTTGTTATTTCATTATCAACATAAGATTTAATCGCACTATCTTTATTATCTGTTGGTGTTGCTACATTTGTCAAACGTTTGTTTTCAAGATCGTAATTTTTATCGTTTGTCAATTTGAATCCTGTTCCATCAGCTCCTTTTACATTTTTATGATCAGATGTGTGGTTAAATATACCCATAATATTGATTTAGATTAATTCATCACTATCTCTAATTTTATCGCAATATCAAACGCACTTGTATTTGGATGAGAATAATCAATGATTATATATCCTCTACTCAAATTTTTGTTTACAGTTACTGTCCTTATTCTTTTTGATAAAGAGGGTATCCTATATTCAAACATAGTTGTTGGGAATGTTAAGGGTTCAGAATTTTCTCGTTTATTCTTTATATAAATCATACCCGGATATGTTCCTTGAATTATATACATATTTTTAATATAATATCCATCCAAAACAATAAAATACTTACTACCGTTCAATAATACCGTTTTTAGAACATTTTTATTGTGACCTCTAGAAGCTTCACAAAATGCGCTAATATATATATATATATATTATATACGATTACCATTCAAAGCTAGATCTCCACCAGTTTTGGTTGATAAAGAGAAAAACCACCTAAATCGAGAGCTGTTTCCATAATTACACCTGTAACGCTAGAACGAAAGAGATTTATACTATTATTATGAATTCTATAGCCATTTAGATTTAAATCACTACCAAGTTTAGCCTCACTTATAAAAAAGCTATTCATATTAATATTATTTAGCATTGTTAATTCACCGTTTTGACCATCAAACAAGTTTGATGAATTATTTATCAAAGCGTGTCCATTCAAATCTAAATCAGTCTGCATATGCATTTTTTCACTTACAATTTTATAAGCTTCAACAAAGTCGTAAACAGTTGATGGAACATCTACAGCTTCACTATTAATACCATATACGACACAAGGAACGTTGTATTTATTAGGATAAGTTGGGTTAGCATTAATGTGTATTGTACAATACAAATATTCAGGTGGTGAACTTGATGTCGGTTTTTCAATCCATAATAAATATCTTGAATGATCTTCATTTCTGTTATCGAATTTTCTCTCTACTGTTCTGTAAATTATAATCCCACCTGCTGCACTGAATGTTGCACTGCTCAGATTCATTCCTTCATAATCGGGAAAAAGCCATTCTATGATGAATGTTTATTTCCCATTTTTTATTGTATACAAATTGAATCCAATTCTCGCTCTAAATTTATGGTCAGCTTCTTTATTCAAGTCTATATCAATGACTTTTTTCGAAATTATGTGTGGTGAACGAGATAAATTAGTGTAACCTTTGACAGTCAAACCGTATTCAGTGCTTATTTCATCAAGGTCATTCATCAAATATTTGAAAACATTCTTTGGATGAGAAGCGCATGAAATGTGGCTTGCGTCGACATATCTTTTGGTTGTCCCACTGCTTGCCACCAAAGGGTCTTTTAAGTTTGTTAGCGTGTTGTTGTTCATGTCAATGTCGCCCGTCATTTGCCCACCAGTAGTTTTAAGAAAAGGGGCTTTGTCAACGTAAATTTTGTTGGCAACATCTTTGTCAGCTGATGGGGCTCCAACATTTTCCATTTTGTGGTTAGCCATTGACAAATTTCCATACATTGCAGTCGAACCGTCTCTTCGAAAGAAATACTCGTCAGCATACCTTTTTGTAGCCGCGTCGTCTGCATTGACGGGTGGAGCGAGATCAGTAATGGCATTGTTGTTCATATTTAAGTCTCTTTGAGCAATTGCATCAAGTTTAGTTTGCAGGCTCTGATCCACATATTTTTTGTTTACGGCATTTTCAGCTGGTGTCATTATCAGCATCTTTCAAATCTTCAATTGCGTATCCGGCCATGTTGAGATTCCCCTCGGCTGGGTCTGATCCGTCCCGTTTTAAACAACTTGCAATTTCAGAGTCAACATAGCTTTTATTTGTCACATCCAAGGTGTTCACAGGGTAAATCATATTGGTGATAAGATTTCTTCCCATGTTAAGATTTCCTGTCATTGCAATACTTCCATCTTTCCTTACAAAGGCTGAATGCTGACCACCCGTTATATTATGATCTACGTATTCTTTTGTGGCAACGTCTTCATTTGTTGTTGGTGTTGTTACATTTGTTATTTTATTGTTACCTAAATCGAGAGAACCAGTCATGGTAACTGAACCATCTTTTTTCCCAAAGTTGGAATCAACATAACTTCGACTTGCTTTATCATTAATGGCAATGTCCTGTTTGACGTTTTCATCATCAACATTAGATTTATTCGCACTGTCTTTATTATCCGTTGGTGTTGCTACATTAGTCAATTTCTTGTTATCGATATCATAATTACCATTGCTAGTTAATTTGAATCCAACTCCATCAGCTCCTTTTTGACCTCTTTTACCTATTCTTGTATGACCGATGTGATCCTGATTTGGTAAAAAGTTAAATATACCCATATAATATTAGATTAGATATTCCCATAAAAGTTTCTCTTCACTGTTTTCATTGGCTTGTCAACATAACAGAAAGAATATGGTTTTTTAGTTGCTTCAATATACTTATCCTTATCAATTCCAAGTTCTTGTGATATTAAATTTCTTTCTCTTGATGATGGGAAGTCGTAAAGACAAAAATGGGAGCAATTAAGCCTAATAGATTTTGGGCATCCATAGAATGACTGAGTGAGATATATACATGACGCGTTACGATGACGCACTTGAATAAAATAGTTTATAATTTGGTCTTGTTTTTCATCCGTTACAAAATCATCAAATACAATTAGGCGCTGCAAATCAGTGTCTTGAAGTTGCTCAACTGCTAAAATTTCATCTTGGCTACAAATTAAAACGGGACAACCAACTTTTTTGCTTATCCCAACCATTACATGTCTTAAATACTGATACTTATTCTGGTCTAAGTTCCTAGCGTATAGATGTATCTGATCGTAATACACTAAAGGTTCCATAATTAAATGTAAAAAAAGCGTAGTCTTCCCAGATCCTGAATTCCCTGCAAGCAACATTCTAAACGTATCTTTTGGCATATACGGATATAACTGTCTAAAAGACTTGTTTGAATCCTGAAAAAGGTCATAGTTTGGTATTTACATATATGATTAAGTTAGATAATCTAACATAATTGTATATGGATATAGAAAGAATGAAAAGGCTTCTTCAAAGTGGAATTGAAGCTGGAAATAAAACGAGAGAAGTTCGTGAGGTTATCAAGACTTGAAAACACAAAACAGGATGCATATGATGCAACATCGGAATTATTAAAACCTTCTATTGATGTTCAGAAGAGTGTTGACAAAAAACAAGATGAAGTCATTGAACAGTTGGAACAAAATCAAAAAGCATTGACGTCTGGATTTGAAGATCTTATTCCTTTGAATACATTACCTGAAACGGAACAAACAAAAACAACAAAATTACCAATTGACTACAAACCGAAAATGTTAACTGAGAAATCACCTTATAAGTCAAATATCGATAAGGGTTTTACACATGAAGAGATGTTAACATTAACGAAATACAACTTTGCGCCCCATCACAACTTTTAGATATGCAAATGAAAGGAACGATTAATATTAATGACTATACTGCAAATATTGGTGAGTTAACCAAAGATCTTGGACGTCAAAAAGGTCAACTATCAAGTAGCAAAAAATTGAGAGATAATAATAAAGAAAAATTATATGAATTAACACAAGACATTAAAACATTACAAAAGTATCGAAAAAGAATTGATCTTATTGAAGAAGGCTCAAAGACAATAAATTGGTAAAGGTATGAGAAAAAGACCACAATTTGGAGCCGGCATTGTTTATTAGAATAATGTGCGAGACTTGCTTACACAGCTCCAGTTACTTGGAGGGTCTATTTATGCCGGTAATAACAGTACGAGTGTTAGAGACGAATTTGTGAAGATATTGCACGTATTAAAAAGATTGGGTATTGTTGATAATGAAGAGCTTAATAAAATAATGATGAAATATCTACTCTAATAGTATATGACAGAAATCTCATTGCGATTCAACAGTAAAAACAGAGACAAGGTAGGCGTCAGCTTGAGTCATGATTTTACAAAAAGATTTAATACTCCTCTCAAGTTATCAAACGAAATGAAGTATGATATTGCTGTAAAAACTATCAATATGACATACAGTTGGTATAATATCAGACAATCTTTTGGAAACAATTTAAATACAGTCACGACAAAGGTGTAAACTGGGAAACAATAACTTTTGTTGATGGAATGTATTCTTACGATGATATCAATAATTACATTCATGAGTATATGAGAAAAAATAACCATTTGGTTGTTGATGACCCGGAGATGCCAAAAAGAAGTACAGTGTCAATATATTTTTTGTTTTATCAACATATCGCATTCTGATTGAACTTAATGAAAATTATCGTGTGGATTTAAGAGATCTTGAATTCAGAAAACTTATCGGTTTTGAGTCAAAAATAGTTTCGGCTGTAATACCAGTCACAGATCTTATTCGATCTTTACCTTTCACATACAAGCCTCGTCATCTTTCATACAACCCGGTTTCAACCCACACAATCAGTTCAATGCGCTTTTATGTCACCGATTCTTCTGGAGAACCGGTTCATTTGAATGGAATAGATTGGTATATTGAGTTATTTTTGAGAGGGACGGAATTATAGGAATATCTAATTATATAATATATGAAACGATTTGAATATAAAAAATATAGTGAAGAAAAACTTGGTGAAGGTGCCCTGACTGACATTATCAAAACTGTTGGAAAAAAAGCAGCTGAAAAAACAGCTTCGACAATTGGTGATTATGCAGGTAAAAAAGCGGGTGATAAAATGATTGAACTTTTAAGCAAGAGAAAGACAAAACCTACAATAGCAACAAAGACAAAACCTAAACCTTTAACACAAAATGAAGTGAATGAAAGACTCAGTCAACTTATCTCAGGTGGAAAACTAAGAAAGAAATAATTTTATCTAACCTAAATATATATGTCAAACTATCGAGAATCAAAATATATTGAACGATATGAAGATATTGTCTTTGAGCTTGAAACAGCATTAAATACTGTAGTTGCAAATAATGTTCATCAAAAGAAAACTGGTCATCGTTTTGTCGTTGATAACAGCGGAGAAACTACACCATTCGATTGGTTCAATGCTCGTTTAAATGTTGATTTCATTGTAAAGAAGCTTGCAGATGGAGCTGATATAGCAGCTAATGATCATAACGGTATGGTCAATTCAGCTTTCTCTCTCATTAATACTATAAATGTGAAAATGAATGGCGTCGATGTTTATGAATGTAGAGATGCTAATCAGGCGACGAATATCAAAACCTTGCTTGAGTATTCTCAGGGTTATAGTTTATCTCAGGGGACGAATGAGTTTTTTTATCTTGATACAAGACGGCATGCTGAAGAAAGAGGAGCTAATGCTAATTATAACAAAGGATTTGCAGCTCGAAAACTGTTATTGGATGGCACTAATGGAAAAGTGAATGTAGAAATATCAATGAATAGATATGGATTTTTCAAGAGCCTCTGGAATGAACTTTTACCTAATTCAAAAATAGAGTTGAACTTGACACTTGAAAGTGACGCAAATTTAATTTGGCAAGCTGCAGATAATTGTCGTGTTGTACTTACCAAATTTCAGTTAATTGTCCCTCGTATCATATTTAACACTGAAGGCAAAACACTATACATGAGCAAATATCTTGATATGAGAAAGTGGACTTACATGAGAGAAATGGTATTTCAACTGGAATAAACAAACCGAGGCATGTATTTGTTTTCATAATCAACGATGCGAGTGATAATGACCAGACAGCTAATAAATTTTTGCATAACACATTCTCAGTTTCAACTGAGCCGAGAACATTCCACTCTCCTTAACAGGGGTAACTTCGGCTCCATATTCCGTTTCATTTATTTCGATCTGACAAAACAAAAACAGGATATAAAAGATGGAATGACTAAACTGACATTCAAATATACATTAAGTGGTGGAACAACAACAGATTATAGTGTATATGCATTGGTTCTCTATGAACAGGATGTTGAGATGAGAAAGATTGATGGAAAATTAGTCTTGAGATCAATGTAATTCTTTATCTACTCTAATAGTATATGACTACTAATCGTTATGGAGTGACGCTTTCATTGGATCAAAAAAAGAACCTTGGGGAAGCATTCAAAACAAATTCAGCTTTAACAATTAAATTGTCTAATGAAGAATTGTATGGTAATGATCCACTTATATTGACAGAAACACAGATCGACAAACTGAATAAAGCCAGGAATATGAATGAAGGAACAGACATCACTTTACCTGAAACACAAATCATAAAAAATATAAAACGCAGTCCTCTTGCTTTTGACGGTTTAGACATCATTGAATTTAACAACAATGGAACTGTTACACTGTTGGAAAATCATCCCCTATCTTAAATACAATTTAATCTAAATATATATTATATGACTACTTATCATCCTCATGGAGTAAAATTGTCAGAAGGACAGAAAAAAATATTGAAAGAGCTTATAAAACAAATTCAGCCGTAACAATAAGATTGTCAAATGATGAATTGTCTGGCAACGATAAACTTATGCTAACGAACAGACAGATCAACAGACTGAACAAAGCCAAAAAGATGAACAAAGGATCAGACATCAAGATATCAAAAACACAAATAAGAAATGTTGTAGTAAAAGGTGGTTCTCTTTGGACAAGTCTTTTTTCACTTGGTGCAAAAGCAGCCCCAGCATTGGCAACAGGTGCTCTTTCAGCTCTTGGAAGCATGGGAATTAATAAATTGTTTGGGAAGAAGCAAAAGGGAGGTTTTCTCATTCCAAACAGTAAGATCAGTCAATTGATAAATTATAAAAATATGTTGACAAAGAAGCAAAAAGAAGATATTATCAATGCGATGCAGTCTCGTGGACAACTTGTTATAAATCCAACAAAAACTCAAATTGGAAAAGGTATTGGAACAATATTGCCTAGTTTGGGAATTCCCCTTGCCATTGAAGCAATTAAAAAATTAACTGGAAAAGCTTTACATGTTGAACATAGCCGTCCAAGAAGATCATTGCCCGTGCATGTTCCTGATTCAATTGCGATGGCGGGAAAAAAGGGGGGAAACACGATTTGATTCCATGGCAATCACCACCCGTCGTAGGTACATGGGAAAACCCAATTGGAATGGGAATGAAAAAAAACAACAACAAAAAAAAAAAGGTCTCAAGCAAAGGTCTTCTCCTGGGACCGAACTCACCTTTTACCAAGGCAAAAATAGCAAGTTTGGGAACAATACTCTAAAATTCATAAATAAACCATTATCCAACTTTGATTTATTGGATTGGGTAAAAGAATGAAACATCAAACATTTTAGAGGAGTCTTTAGTCGGGACAATTTACAGAGACAAATCAGAAACAAAGAATGTGGAATAGTCAATCTCGACGGTAAAATTGGACCTGGCACTCATTGGGTATGTTATAGAAATATGAATGATTCACCATTTTGCGAGTACTTTGCTTCCTTCGGATTAATGATGCCAACAGAAGTCCAAAAATATATGGCTACAAGTGGAAAACAATTGAAGGGCTCAGTGGAAGAAGGGCATAAGTGACGTCCTCCAAATGAGCTGATGTTTTGCATGTGGCCTTTGATACATTAGAAAAACATTGCCCTATATTCTTTTCGCTTTTTTTACTCTCAGTTTTCGAGAAAACGCAGACCAAAATACGCATTCTACGCGTCACTTAGCACAGTTTTTCCTGCTTGCATTACTGAAACTGGACATGAAATGATTGGCAGGGACTTCTTGTTTGACAGTGTGACGTAGACTATAAGTTTAGCGGTTAAAACATCGATTCACTGATACGAAACTTACGCGGTTGAGGTCAGCTCGATGAGTTCCATTTAATCGCATTACGCCCGAGTGTTTGCCTGCTCGCCTGGTGGTAAAAAAGACATCATGAAGTCTTGAATTACCCGCAAGCCACTAGCTTCTCTGAAAGAATCCAAAGAAGTTTCCTCTGTGCTTTCCAAATCATGAAATCCCTCTGTTTTGGAGTACAGATTAAGAGGCCAGGCGATAAAAAGTCTGAAAGCAACTCTCGTCTTAAAAGCGGCCCTCCGTTGCTAGTCTCGGACCGTCTGTCAAAGGTTACCGTGCTAAAAGTTCAGAAAACGAGAGGTGTTTTTGGACCTTAGGCTGAAAATCTCCGATGTTTGATGAGAGTTGTCTGTCTTGGAGGCCATAGTTTTCTCCCACAATTCATTGCGGCCACAGAGGGCGCTGTCACAGTGAAAGTTCCCGCGGGTGACGTAACGGGATTAAGTCCGCTCAGACTACGTGTACTATAGATTATTTTCACTTCGGAAACATTACGGAGAAATCATTGAAGACAGGGAAACCGGCAAGATGAAAAGTCCGTCCGTTTACGACGAGTATCCTGAATTTAATGCAAGGAAAAGTTGACGCGTGTGGCAAATACCAAAAGCGAAAATGCATTCATTATCATGTGGTGTTTTGTAAACCGGTTAAAACATGCTGGCGAATATCAACCCATAAATCACTTTGCCGCGATGACCTCGGTTATTTCGCTTCCGTGGAGGCTTGTAAACATCACCAAAGAGTATTTTCATGCGAGCTAAACGTCAGCAAGAAGTATTTTTACGCGAGATAAACAGCAAAATGTATTTCAAGTTCTGTGACACATGACAGGAAATTAATGATTCAATTTCAGAACATGCAAATAACGTCATTAAGTCTAACTTAATTAATGTTAGCGCTAACCCCTTGAATGCTGTTTTCAAGTCAGACAAACTCTTTGCACGCTGACGTAAGGTTAACCAAGGCTTCTGTGTGCTATTTTAAGTCAACCAAGAATGTTGTGGACTGTTTCTGAGCCAAGCAAGCTTGTTGAGCGCTACGATTAAGCAAAACACGGGTAGTAACACCTGTAGTAAGTGCCGCATTCAAGAAAACAAGTAGACCCGGCATTAACCTGCGATCAGGCCCAATTGAAGCATCGTTCTCTTATGTCGGCGCTCGCTACAATTGGGCCTGATACAAAGTCTCACGGGAGTCTGTGGCTTCGTCCAGAATTTAGACGAAATCTGATTGGCTGATTCAATAACCGGAAGTCACTAAGAGGCGTGTTCGCGAGACTCTCGCGAAACTCTCTTGCGACTGAGCCGCCATTACGGACAATGAGTAATCTTAAGTTCTTTTTAGTTTTATAACTCAAAACAACAGAGTCTTTCTATTTTCATGTAAATTAGCGGAGAGGGAAAAGTTTATTAGCTTTGCTTTTGATGTACATACTGGATTCACTTAAAAGATTCGCGGAATGATCTTCATGAAGAATGATAAAGACGAAGCGTTCTGACGAGGTCCCACTGTTCCCTCTGTTATTCCTCTATTTCGAACATTTTCTTTCGTGTTTCTGAAAGCCTAACAACAGTATAAAGACTTGGAAGCTGGCTGGTTTGTATTCAAGAACAATTCAACGAGAAGCAAGACACATCGAAGCTCAGCTGATAAGTACAAGATCATAGACACGTTGGTTTCAATGTTAGGATGCGAGAGTACTCCTATTCTATGGACAAACACCTTGAAAGCTTAATGTAAGTTCTTTTAAATTTGTTTTGTACCATTCTTTTACGGCCGTAAAGTTAATAAATTATCATTTGCATGTAGGTTCGCCTCTGGAACAACAACTAAAACACTGTTGGGTAATTCACACCACCAATAATAAAGTTTTTCTTATTAGGGAGTAATAAAATACATGTGTCTTGATATAAAAAAAAAACATAAATAGCAGAATGACTGGCCATAGAAAGAGTTCGATGGAAGGGTTTTAGGAACTTCACAGTGGACGTCAGTCTCTCCAGATTAAATTTAAGCTTAAATTGAATATTTGTCAATTTTCACACTTAACAAAATTTCGTGAGGACAGCATAAAAGTGCCAATTATCTTGTTGATAGTAATACATTTAACTCAGAAAAACCAGTGAATTATTTGAAACCCCAGCGTAAATTGTAGCAAGAGAAATCTACATGAGAATAGAGGAAATAAAATGAATAGAGCTTAGAGGAGTACATTGTTGTTGTTGTTGAATGACAAGGTCATTGACATCCTCCAAAAAAATGTAAAACACGACTGAACTCCCATTGCAAAAATTCTCAGTGCAAGGTGCAGTAGTTTGAAATGCACCACAAAGACTGTCCACTGGACTGCTGAGGAAAAGGTTGCTGGTTTGAATCCCAGATCAAACCATGGTGTTAATTAAAATAATTGTTTGGATCAAACTGGCTGAGTTCTCAACATCTGTCTCAGGTCAGATGATCAGGTCATTGGTTAGTGAGATTATAGTCTACAGTATTGGCCTTTTCACCCTCACACATAATTTAAACATGAAGGGTACATAAAAGAACCTACACACTTGATGAAAAGAGTAGGCGGCATAGTTCCCGATTTCTGTGCTCTGTCTTAACATACATCTCAGGGTCAAGGTTGGGTGGTAGACCAACCACCTGTTCCCAGAGGCCTAATGACTGACTGATAACACAGCAAATATCTCTCAAGGGAATGTGCCACCCTCTGAGCTGATCTTTTTGTGATTTTCCCAATAGTGATTTCAGAACCATTTTCAGTGAAAAATTTAGGTGTTCCATTTGGAAATTCAATGGCTTGTTTCCCTTTTTCCCCTCACTGTTAAAAAACCTGTTGGCAAGAAGATGCTTGGCTTCCCCCTTAGAGAGGAGTGTTAATACCTAGGCAAAAAAAAATGCAAGATTAAACAGGTGTATTTGGAGTGCTGGTAATTATATTCCATCAGAAGAACAAGCTTAAAGCATCTAAAAAGCCTCGCAGCATCCCCTTCCCTTATTGCATCATTTAGATTTAAAATAAAGAAACCAAACTGCAGTCTACTGGTGTGTTAATTGTAGATGAAATCTTCTTTGGTATTTTCATTTGCAATGTCTTCATCATTTGATGGTATTTGTGGATAACCATGTTTAGTGGTCTCATGCCCATACACAGTAGATACATTGGGTAATCCATATATTAACTACTACTGTTTCTTCTCAGTCATGGTCAGCATGCAAAGAAAACAATGGGTTGGAATTATCCAATTGTCCTTCAGGCTAGTTGATTCTACATTTCACTTAATCAATGATCACAGGTTCATGCTACACTTAAAAATTTCAGATATTATTCCACTGGATAATTAGCCAACCAGCGTATACATGTAAATACCTCTCATCCATTGAATAAAGTTATGTATCAATATACATCAAACATGGAGCCTCTGATAAACAGCTAAAAAAATGATTAATAAAAATGGCTCCTTAGAGAGCACCGCCACAATGCAGCTTTTTAGTGATGCTGCAAAATTTGTTTTATAGATTAAATTACATTAAAAGAATACATCAAGGCCGGCCAGCATTTATTCATTTGTTCAAATTAAAGGCAAGCGAGCTTCAAAAGTTAAAACTTAATAAACGAGTGAACGGCAAAATCCCGTTTTTCCACAACTCAAATAGAACAACACTCTCGACTCTACTAAAAAAATTATTTACTACTGTATTTCGAGAGGAAGACGAGAAATACATCGACAATAGTAATTCACCTGATCTTCCTTCAGCCGAATCATCAGTGGTGCTTTACTACCCACGAAAAGATATCAGCATCACATAGTCTTTGGAAACACATATCGTCTTTCCCAGCATTTATAAAATTTGTTATGTGCGCTTACTTTGGGACCAAAACCGCAACTTTTCCCCAACAACAATGAATGATGTAGGACAAGACGTTCCCAAAACAAAAATGGCGTCTTCTTCATTCCACATCACTTCACGCGCGAGAGCTCGCGAGTATTGTGTAACGGAAGTAATTTTGATTGGCTGATTTTGAAACATATCAATCAATCAAAAAAGTGGGCGGTAGACGTTCCATGGAAGACTTGTATCAGGCTCTATTTTTTGTTTCGCCTTTCCAGCGGGAAAGGTTTACCATCGAAACGAAAATAGAGCCTGATCGCAGGTTAACCCGGCATATTTCCAAGTCAGCTGGGCACCTTGTGTGCTGTTTATGAGTCAAAAAGTCATATAGCACATGGCTTATTGAGCAGAGACTTTCCGTGTTATCTTAAGCCAATTACGAACATTTGGCGCTTGGTTTTCATAAGAAGGGCTTGGTGGAAGACTGTGCTAAGTGACGCGTAGAATGCGTATTTTGGTCCGCGTTTTCTTTGAAAACTGAGCGTAAAAAAAGTGAAAAGAATATAGGGCAATGTTTTTCTAATGTATCAAAGGCCACATGCAAAACTTCAGCTCATTTGGAGGACGTCAGCAAAATGACCAAAATCGTCACTTATGCCCTTCTTCCACTGAGCCCTTCATAAGTCTGTCTCATTAACATTCATGAAGCAATGCCAAGGGTATTCTTTATTGAAAACTAAGCGCCCTCGCGGAGGGCATAACATTTCCACAATTCACTGCGGCCGAGGCGGGCGCTGTCTCGCGGGCCACCGAAGCCGTGAAACAGTTCGTCAAAATTCGGAAACATTACGGAGAATTCATCCGAGATAGGGAAATCAGCATGACGAGAAGTCCGTCCGTTTACGATGAGTATCTTGAAAACAATCCAGGCAAAAGTTGCATTGGCGTGCGTAACAAATATTACCAAGTGCGGAATATACTCGTGGTCAGTCGTCGAGTCGTAATGTAACACATGTACAGCAGGTAGACATGCTGCGAAATTTCAACATCATATAAATAACTTTTGCGTCGATCAACTCGGTTATTTTGATTCTATGCAGGCTTGTAAACATCAGCAACACGTATTTTCAAGCTAGATAAACACCAGCAAAAGGTATTTGCACGCGAGATATTTTAACAAGGTGTTGTTACGCACCAGACGATGGGGATTAAATTTCACATCTGCAAATATTTACGTTTTGAAACCAACAAAAAAGTTAAGTATTTTGTGCCAATTTTTCACAGTCGTCATTTGCGTTGATTTGTGATACGATTTTCATTCCACTGGTTCCATTTGACGACAAAAATGAACCCTTCAAAATCGTTTCAAATGATCAAAGCACGCGAAACGCCAGACAAAGCTCTGTTTCGAGGCGGACACCGACGGGAAACAGCTTACGCTTTTAATCTCTCTTAAGTTTGCCCTTAAACATCGTTAACTCGAATTTTCGGTGTTGCTCACGAACAGAAGTTGTTGGTATCGGCCAAAATGGATCTTCAACTAAAACAGCTGTCCATAATATTTCATTCTATTTCTCAGCCGACAGCAAGCTTTATGAGCATTAAGTTAGAATCAAGTCCGATCCTGCTGTATGCTGTTTTTAACCAAACCACCCTCTTCAGCACTTTACTAATATCAGCCAAAGCCTTTCCGAAAGAATTAAGAGTCAACCAAGCAACCTGTGCGCCCTTTTCATTTCGGAGGAACCCTTTAAGCTGATTTCCAGAGACTCAAAATACGCCGCTTACTTTAACATTAACGTTTGCAATGCTCTAGGCCTAACCCTAACCCTAACCCTAACTCTAACCCTAGCCCTAACTCCCAACGCTAACCCTAGCCCTAATTTAACCCTAACTCTAAACTTAAAAATAACCCTAAATTTTTTTTGTGCTGTTTTCAAGTTGGACAAAATCTATGCGCGCTGGCTTAAGGTTAACCAAGGCTCATGTGTGCTGTTTTTAAGTCAAGCAAGAATGTTGCGCACTGTTTTCCAGCTAAGGAAGCTTCTTGAGCACTATCAGTAAGCAAAACACTGGTAATAAGCGCTGCATTTAAAAACGTCAACCATTTCCAAGTCGGATGAGCATTTTGTGTGCTGTCTATGAGTCAAAAAGGCACATTGCGCATTCAACAGGGACGTTCCTGTTCTCTTAATTCAGTTACGAGCATTTGGCGCTTAGTTTTCAATAGAGAATACCCTTGGCATTGCTTCATGAATGTTAATGAGACAGACTTATGAAGGGCTCAGTGGAAGAAGGCATAAGTGACGATTTTGGTCATTTTGCTGACGTCCTCCAAATGAGCTGATGTTTTGCATGTGGCCTTTGATACATTAGAAAAACATTGCCCTATATTCTTTTTCGCTTTTTCACGCTCAGTTTTCGAGAAAACGCGGACCAAAATACGCATTCTACGCGTCACTTAGCAGTTTTTCCTGCTTGGATTACTGAAACTGGACATGAATGGATTGGCAGGGACTTATTGTTTGATAGTGTGACGTAGACTATAAGTTTAGCGGTTAAAACATCGATTCACTGATACGAAACTTACGTGGTTGAGGTCAGCTCGATCGGTACTGAGTTCCATTTAATTGCATTACGCCCAAGTGTTTGCCTGCTCGCCTGGTGGTAAAAAAGACATCATGAAGTCTTGAATTACCCGCAAGCCACTAGCTTCTCTGAAAGAATCCAAAGAAGTTTCCTCTGTGCTTTCCAAATCTGTTTTGGAGTACAGATTAAGGGGCCAGGCGATAAAAAGTCTGAAGGCAACTCTCGTCTAAAAAGCGGCCCTCCGTTGCTAGTCTCGGACCGTCTGTCAAAGGTTACCGTGCTAAAAGTTTGGAAAACGAGAGGTGTTTTTGGACTTTAGGCTGAAAATCTCCGATGTTTGATGAGAGTTGTCCGCTCTTGGAGGCCATAGTTTTCTCCCACAATTCATTGCGGCCACAGCGGGCGCTGTCACAGTGAAAGTTCCCGCGGGTGACGTAACGGGATTAAATCCGCTCAGACTACGTGTACTATAGATTATTTTCACTTCGGAAACATTATGGAGAAATCATTAAAGACAGGGAAACCGGCAAGATGAAAAGTCCGTCCGTTTACGACGAGTATCCTGAATTTAATGCAAGGAAAAGTTGACGCGTGTGGCAAATACCAAAAGTGAAAATGCATTCGTTATCGTGTGGTGTTTTGTAAACCGGTTAAAACATGCTGGCGAATATCAACCCATAAATCACTTTGCCGCGATGACCTCGGTTATTTCGTTTCCGTGGAGGCTTGTAAACATCACCAAAGAGCATTTTCATACGAGCTAAACGTCAGCAAGAAGTATTTTCACGCGAGATAAACAGCAAAATGTATTTCAAGTTGTGTGACGCATGACAGGAAATTAACGATTCAATTTCAGAACATGCAAATAACGCCGTTAAGTCTAACTTAATTAACGTTAGCGCTAACGCCTTGAATGCTGTTTTCAAGTCAGACAAACTCTTTGCGCGCTGACGTAAGGTTAACCAAGGCTTCTGTGTGTTGTTTTAAGTCAACCAAGAATGTTGTGGACTGTTTCTGAGCCAAGCAAGCTTGTTGAGGGCTACTATTAAGCAAAACACGGGTAGTAACACCTGTAGTAAGTGCCGCATTCAAGAAAACAAGTAGACCCGGCATATTTCCAAGTCAGCTGGGCACCTTGTGTGCTGTTTATGAGTCAAAAAGTCATATAGCACATTATGGCTTATTGAGCAGAGACGTTCCATGTTGTCTTAAGCCAATTACGAACATTTGGCGCTTGGTTTTCATAAGAAGGGCTTGGTGGAAGACTGTGCTAAGTGACGCGTAGAATGCGTATTTTGGTCCGCGTTTTCTCGAAAACTGAGCGTAAAAAAAGCGAAAAGAATATAGGGCAATGTTTTTCTAATGTATCAAAGGCCACATGCAAAACTTCAGCTCATTTGGAGGACGTCAGCAAAATGACCAAAATCGTCACTTATGCCCTTCTTCCACTGAGCCCTTCAATTGGAATATTCTGGAGATGAAATACAAGAACGTGATTCTGTGTTATGTGGATATTGGTGTTTGTACTATCTTCTTGAAAGACAAAAAGGCAAGTCAATTCTAAATACAATACATAATTCCAAATTCAGTTCAACAGGTGCGAGTGTCAATCACAGATTCATCATAAACTACTTTGAAAATATCTAATTCACTTATATTTGAAATAGTGGATAATGATATATATTTAAAATATTAATATAAGTAAATATTATGTTCATGTTCGATCTTGTATATAAAATTGAAAGTGATATAAATAAGGACGTCAGTTATTGCGAAAAACTAGTTCCCGTCACTTTAACATTAAATGAACGACAACGAGAGAAAATAATAAACAATCATGAAATGAACAATAAAATTATCAAATAAAATTAGAATCTAAGAACTTATTCGGTTTTGATGTAATTTTGGTAAAGCAAGATGACAAAGAATCAATTAAGAAGAATTTTAAATATAAAAATAATATGATTTTGAATGTTTATAATTATCACTATATATTTCTCGACAATGAAGGTGAATAGAGCTTAATCTAACTTATATGTATAATGGTAAAATCATATTGCATCAAACAAAGGAAAGTTACTGAATGTGTACCAGGAAGCGAACGGTTTGAAATGACTAAAAATGGTCGAACTATGTTGAAATGTACTTGTGCAGAATGTGGAATCACAAAGACTGAATTCGTAAAGAAAAATAATAATGTAAACTAAATAGCCCGTCTCAAGGGGCGGGCATACTAGACTCAGCCGCAGATATGGCGCTCACAGGGTGTCTTCAGCATGGTGTCCCTTATTTAGCAAAGAAGGGTGTTGAAATGGGAAGATATGGGGTTTCAGAATTAATGAGAAATCCAAAACTTCAAAAACGTGCAATTGACTACAGTATAAAAAAGGCAACACCTGTTTTACAAAAAGTTGGCTCAGAGGCTTTAAATCAACTCTCAACTAAAGTGCGCCCTAACATTCGTTATAAAACAGATAGACCCGATCTAGATAAAATGGGAAGTGGTATTCCAATTCCATTTCCATTTGTTGATTACAAAAAACTTTGGGATGTTGTTTCCAATCCTAAACTTTTCAAAGGACCTGAAGTTTCAGCTGAAGAGGGGCGAAAAATGGTTGCTGACTACAAGCGTCAGTACGCTGAGTATAAAAAGAAAGGCAGAACACGGAGTTACGGCTGTTGGATAAAATGGAAAGGATACCGTGCTGGAATATTAGGTGATATTATGTATGCTAAACCAGAGGATTTGAATAAATGGGCCTCTCAAATTCATTCTCTCATTGGAAGCGGTGTTGATATTCATAAAGCTATTGGAAAACTTCCAAAACCTAAAAAAGGATGGACATTACCAGGGCATCTATACACAGGTCCATACAATCCTGATCTTGTTGAAATGCAAAAATTCAGCAAATGGAATAAAGGTTATAAATATCTTTTGATGGTTATTGATGTTTTCAGTAAATATGGTTGGATTGTTCCTCTGAAGGATAAAAAGGGTGAAACTGTAACTGAAGCATTTCAAACAATATTCAGAGATAGAAAACCACAATATCTATGGGTTGATAAAGGGAAAGAGTTCTATAACAAACACTTGAAGGACTTTCTAGAGAAAAATGGGATACATATTTACTCCACCGAGAATGAAGAAAAGTCTTCAGTGGTTGAAAGATGGAATAGAACAATGAAGTCCAAGATGTGGAAACAGTTTACAATTTAAGGCAATACAATGTATCTCGATATGCTACCAATATTAGTGAAAGAATATAATAACACAAAACATTCAAGCACAAAGATGACACCTGTTGAGGCTTCAAAGAAAAAGAATGAAGGAATAGTGTATTTTAATTTATACAGTGAAATGGAAACATTACAACATAAACCCAAATTTAAAGTTGGTGATAAGGTTCGAATTAGTAAATACAAAAGAAAGACTTTTGATAAAGGTTACACTCCAAACTGGACAGAAGAATTATTTGTAATAGATAAAATCCAATACACTAATCCAATAACATACAAAATAAAGGATCTAAGAGGTGAAGATATTGAAGGGAGTTTTTATGAACCTGAATTATTAAAAGCCAAACAAAATGTTTTCCGTATTGATAAAGTCATTCGGAGGGATTACAAGAAGAAACAAGCTTTGGTTAAATGGAAGGGATATAGTGACGACTTTAACAGTTGGATACCATTTGGGGATTTAAAAGATATGTGAAAAGGTATAAACGTAAATTATCTAACCTATATATAATAAAGAGGTTAGTATTCTTATATCCTATTTTGCTATAATTTGGTAGCCGAAAATATAATTGTTTCTGGCTATTTGCATCTTTTGTTATGTGCAAATTTGTAATTATTCTTATAGATTTTATCACATTTGGGACATTTGAATTCCTTGTTTAGCCAATTTTTGATAAATTCCATTTGGCGCTTCTTTTTGTCTTCATGTGACATTCGTTGTCTTTTATTGGCTGATTTCAAATAATTATCAGGCATATCCTCTTTTTTGACATACTCAAATTTATACATTTGACCATCCTTTTTTGACACACCTGATTTGCAATTATTGATACCTTCACAAACCATTTTAACAATACCGGCATTAATTTGAAGATGTTGATTAACAGCATACAAACTGTTAAAGTATAATACTTCTTTTGTGGTGATGTTAATCGCTTTAACATACTTTTTATTTTTATGATTGTCAGCGGCAAATGAATAATCCCGACCTTTTGCTGATTTCTTGCAATTATGTTGTTGTGTAACAAGCTGTAAATTACATAAACGATTGTCTTCTTTGTTATTGTTGATATGGTCGATGACTTTTCCTTCTGGAATAATACCATTATGGCATTCCCATACAAAACGATGAACATAATATGTTTGTTGTTTTCCACCATATTTTCTCACACAACACATCATATATCCTGTACGTTGCTTAACTCCTTTAATTTGTACTTTTTAATGATATTAATCACATTTCCATCCTTGTCCGAGGCATACAGATCATAAATTGGATGAACAGAATAAACGCATTCCTTAATTTCAATCTTACTCATATATATAGGTTACATAATATCTCTTTAAAAGAGTAATGATATGAAAAAGGCTTAAAGATATGTCACTTTTATATAGTACAAGTGAAATGAGTATGAAAAAAATTATCTCAAATAATAGTATGAATAAGAGTGATCTTAAAAATTGTCAAAATCTCAGCTTATCAAAATGCTGATGAAGCAAGATAAGAAGACGCCTGAAATTATCGTAGATGATACCAAGCCAAATAAGAGACCAACACCTCGCAAGAGTGTAAATCAAATGGTTCAAGATTATGAAGACAATATTATTCTTCCACCATTAGAATTTAGGGATAGACCAGTTCCTAAACCAAGAACCAAAAAGGTGTTCAAAAACCAGTTCCATTACCAAGGACTAAGATAGAGCAAACAGATAAAGCTCTGAAAGGCTATACAAAGTCTTATGAAATCAATATCAAAAATAACAAAGACCCACTTATGCAACTACAAAACACAAGAAAGGCTGTTGCATACCATATCACAAATGTACTAAAATCCATGAAAGGACTCAAATTTGTCGAAATACTAAAGGTAACATTCACAAAAATGTCAGATGGGGAAATAATGCATAAGACCGCCTATTTCAACAGTGTGTCTCAAACAATCATAAACAATCTAGAGATTACTGAATCACTACAAGTGTCAAAACAAAATATATTAAATAAGATTGCAGTTTGGATTTCAGATGGATCTGGTTGGACTATTCAATCTGTTGACAATCATTATCTTAATGTGGTAAAATATCAATCAATGAGAGGCTCTTCATATATTGAACTGCCACAAGAACTCAGAAACAGTGCAAAGGGATTGATTAACATGAAAAATGAGGACAATGAATGCTTTAGATGGTGTCATATCCGGTATTTAAATCCTCAAGTTAAATACCCACAGAGAATCAAAAAAGTTGACAAGCAATATATTAAAAATTTGGATTATTCAGGAATTGAATTTCCAGTCGCTACCAAACAGTACAACAAAATAGAAAAGCAAAATGAGATCAACATTAATGTTTTCGGTTATGAAGATAAACAACCATATCCAATTTATGTTTCAAAAGGAAAGTATGAAGACTGTTTGAATCTGTTGTTGATCAGAAAATGAAAACAAACATTATGTATTGATTAAAGACTTCAATAAGTTTATGTACAACCAAACAAAACACAAAGAAAGCAAACACTTTTGCATGCATTGTTTGCAGTGTTTTAGCTCTGAAAGGGTGTTAACAGATCATAAAGAAAACTGTATCCAAATAAATGGAACTCAGGCAATTAAAATGCCAGCAAAAGGTGATAACATATTAAAATTCAATAATTTTCATAAACAACTACCAGTGCCATTTGTAATATATGCAGATTTTGAAGCCATCACAGAAAAAGGGTATGGATGCCTGCCTGATAATGATAAATCATACACAGAAGCCTACCAGAAGCACACAGACTGCGGCTACGGCTACAAAGTTGTTTGTTGTTATGATGACAAATACACCAAATCACTGAAAACATACAGAGGTGAAAAAGCTGTGTACAAATTTATGGAAGCTATGTTGGAGGAAGTTAAATATTGTAAGAAGGTTATGAAAAAAGAATTCAACAAACCATTAAGAATGACGGAAGAAAATGAAGAAAAATTCCAAAAAGCTAACAGATGTTATATATGTGAAAAAGAATAAAAAAAACTGATGTTAGAGTCAGAGATCACTGTCATGTGACTGGAAAATACAGAGGGTCAGCTCACCAAGATTGTAATCTAAACTTTCAAATAACTGATAAAATTCCAGTAATATTTCGTAATCTTAGAGGTTGACTCACATTTCATAATGCAAGAGATAGGTGAAATAGTCAAAAAGCATATATATACAAATAAAAAAGGTGAAAAGTGTCAAATGAACATCAATGCAATACCTAATAACATGGAGAAATATATGGCTTTCATGCTTGGTAATCATCTGACCTTTATTGACAGTTTCCAATTTATGAGCTCTAGTTTGGAAAAACTAGTGAGTAATCTGCCAAAAGAATCATTAAAATATACCTCTCAAAAATTCAAAGGTAAGAAGCTTGATTTAATGTCTCAAAAAGGAGTTTATCCATACGACTTCATGGATAGCTTTGATAAATTCGATGAAAAACTACCACCGAAAGAAAAATTTTACAGCATATTAAATGATGAACATATATCAGACGAAGATTATAAACATGCTCAAAATGTGTGGAATACATTCTCTCTTAAAAATATGGGCGAGTACCATGACTTATATCTTAAATCTGACATCCTTCTGTTAGCTGATGTATTCGAAAACTTTCGAAAGACCTGTCTGCAATACTATAAACTTGATCCACGTCATTATTTCACGTCTCCAGGGCTTTCGTGGGATGCTATGTTAAAGATGACTGACATTAAACTAGAGCTTATGGTTGATATTGATATGTTTCAATTCATCGAAAAGGGTATACGTGGAGGAATCAGCTATATAGCCAATCGATACGGAAAGTCAAATAATAAATACATGAAAACATATGATAAGAAGGCGCTCTCAAAGTATATCATGTATCTAGACGCGAACAATCTGTATGGTTGGGCAATGAGTCAATATTTACCAACTGGCGGTTTCAAGTGGATGACAGAAAAGCAGATCAGCAAGTTAGACCTAGC
The DNA here is from genome assembly GCA_016490735.1 of Pachyseris speciosa. NCBI lineage: Eukaryota > Metazoa > Cnidaria > Anthozoa > Scleractinia > Pachyseridae > Pachyseris > Pachyseris speciosa. The sequence goes on from JAEMWC010000284.1 coordinate 47,559, forward strand.
AAAGTACCAAGAAGATAGCAACAAAGGTTTGATACTTGAAGTTGACATGAAATATCCTGAAGAATTGCATGATCTTCATAATGACTACCCGCTGGGACCGGAAAAGGTTAAAGTAGCTGAAAATATGTTGTCTGGGTACTGTAAAAACATCGCGAAGAAATATTAAATATCGACTGGTCTGGTACATAAACTAATACCAACATTAAGCAACAAAGAAAAATACGTGCTTCATTACAGAAACCTTCAACTCTATATAGATCTCGGTTTAAAAATAACTAAAGTCCATCGAGTACTAGAGTTCAATCAGTCCGCATGGCTGAAGCAGTACATTGACTTCAACACTCAGAAAAGAACTAATGCAAAAAATGCTTTTCAGAAAGACTTCTTCAAATTAATGAATAATTCAGTATTTGGTAAAACGATGGAAAATATCAGAAAGCGAGTAGACGTTAGATTAGTCACCGACGAGAAAAAACTATTAAAAATGGCGGCTAAACCAACATTTGTCAGCAGTAAGATCTTCAATGAAAATCTAGTGGCGGTGCATAAAATAAAAGAAACACTTACCCTTAACAGGCCGGCATATGTGGGTATGTGCATCTTGGATCTAAGCAAGACGTTAATGTATGATTTTCATTATAACTACATCAAAAAAAAGTATGGAGACAAAGCTAAGTTATTATTCACAGACACAGACAGCTTGACCTATGAAATCGAAGCTGAAGATGTCTACTCAGACTTCTGGAAGGATAAAAATAGATTCGATAACAGTGATTACTCCAAAAACTCTCCATATTTCGACAAGACAAATAAAAAAGTCATTGGTAAATTCAAAGATGAAGCAGCTGGTATTCCAATTTCTGAATTCGTTGGCTTACGGTCTAAGATGTATTCATACATAAGAGAATAATCAATGCGGAAAGACTGCTAAGGGAATTAAGAAGAATATTATTAAGAATAACAAACATCAAGACTATAAAGAAACTTTATTTGGAAATAAACAAATTTATCACACTATGAAAACCATAAGAAGTCAAAACCATAAATTAGGAAGTTATGAAATCAGTAAAGTGTCATTGTCCTGTTTCGATGATAAGCGGTATATTCATGATAATAGTGTGACAAGCTACGCATACGGACATTATAAAATCTAAAAAGTTCAGTTAGCTGTTGACGTCATACCATAGCTGTGGTGTTTTATCGCCTCAAACCCACTGATTTGCCTCTTCTTCGTGGTCCTTAAAATAGTTCAGGATACTATTGTGAGTTTTGTTGTATATTTAATTTAAAATACTGCCCTCTTTCTGACCCTTTACCCGAAGAATTAGCAAATGAGACAGGAACCTTTGTTGGGGGTTTCCCTTTCGAATGAGTCATCAAACTACGTCACTATGTTTTGGGGATTCTAGATTTTTCGCTTTTTACACATGCGTATTAATTTTTATCTTTGAAAATTTCATTTATGTACCACAAGCGTAAAAATGAAAATACAAACGCATATAAAAGGGTTTTTTACACAGATAAATTGTGGCTTGTATACAAAGTACCTAACGATTGGAAAAAGCGGGGGCCTTTCGTTAGCGAAATGTATACACAGCCACCCCATGGAATAATGACCCCTGCCGTTATTTCATGGGTTAAAAAATAAAAAATCACCCTGAGATGGTGTCGGGCAGTTGGGTAGAGCTATAGTTGAGCTTAGGCTTGTCAGAAGTGCCGGTTCAACCTCAAGCCAGAGGGTGAAAAAAACAAACAATATAAACTGAAAGGATGAAGGGCCTAGCGGAAACAGCTGAGCTCCCCTTTCCTAAACATCACAATATAAACAAAAAGGATGAAGGGCCTGGTGGAAACAGCTGAGCTCCCCTTCCCTAAACACCACAATATAAACAGAAAGGATGAAGGGCCTGGCGGAACAACTGAGCTCCCCTTTCCTACATTTAAACCTCTCATGAGGGACAGGTGGTAATTCAAATTCCAAATTAAGTCCCTCATGAGAGGTTCTGGTGGCCACCAGTTTTGCTATTTTTTTTCTGCATCTTTAATTGCTTCAATAAAATTCAAAGGTAATTTGTCTTACCTCTCTTTGCCAAACAGGCGTTGAAAGCTCTATGAAACAAAAGCATTTATTTGATAAAAATATATAGATTTTCATAAAATGGTTAACTATATAATGAGTACGATTTTATGGTGTTATAGGGTTAATTCCATCGAATGGTGTTCCCTGTTTTTCCGAGAATGTCAAGCTCGGTGATTTTTCCGAGAAAGTCACGCATAGGGATCAAACGCATTTTAAAAAATATATAGATTGCCAAAATTTGGTTAACTATAGAATGAGTATAATTTTATGGTGTTATAGGGTTAATTCCATCGAATGGTGAGTAGTATAGACTTGGGTTGGTTTGAGATCAAAATTTTTGATCTGGAACCCCCAAGTACTATACTACTATTAGACGTCGATCAGATGAAATATTTTGGGGCCCTGGATTGCTGTGAACATCGCAGCAGATAGCAAAATATGTAGATATCATTACACAAGAGTCGAAGGGCCGACTCACAACATGGGAGCCATGCTTAGTGAATTTGGTGATTTCATACTTCAGGCAGCTTGAACGACGGCAATTAACTTTCAGGCTCATACAATGCAATAGCAGAAAGTTTCCTGATGAGTTAGTCGAGTTTCTTGAAGGACTTGAAGATAAAAAATATATCAACAAAAAGAGAGCAGTAAGAGCACATCTCTCCGCCATCTTATATGACAGTAGGCAACTCAAATGCAAGCGTTGATATTAGACGAAATGTGACTATAAGAGTTATCCGTTGTATAATCCAGTTGGAGGTGGAGTACCAGGAGGTTGGCGACAAGAGGAAAAGAATAGGAGACTTGTATTTACTCATGCTGTAGAGGAGTTTTTTAAATGTAAACATAGTATAATCAATGTACTTAGTATGTTTTATCCTTATGTGGGATGGTTGCTTTGTATTTAGGCCATATATTCCATCTTAAGGGATCAAAAGGTGTTCATAATTGTCAGCGTTATAGAAATGCTTTGATCCAGAAAGTTAAACCATTTTTATATTGAGCAGGTTTTGGTTTGAGTAATGAGTTAAGTGTGTTAGATTTAAAGCATATTCATAAGGTTAATCCAGAATTTAGTCAGTATCAATTAATTATTTATGAGAAAAGAAATGGTGATTTGACACAAATAGTTTGTACACCATATAAAGATAAAAGCAAATGAAGAATGATCCTCGCAGTTTTGAACGCAATTTATGCAATTGTGAAAAGAAGCCTGAAGAAAAATACAGGACTTCAACGGGGTTTGAACCCATGACCTGGCGATTACTGGTGCGACACCTTAACCAACTGAGCTATGAAGCCACTGACGTTGGGAGCAGGTCAATTGTGGGTTCATATGATCCTGTGAAAGAAATGAGTGTGAATGATAAATGAAATGAATCATATATGAACTGCGGGAATGAAATAAAATGAAGAATGATCCTCGCAGTTGTGAACACAATTTATGCAATTGCGAAAAGAAGCCTGAAAAAAATTCAGGACTTCAATGGGGTTTGAACCCTTGACCTCGCGATTACCAGTGCAATGCTCTAACCAACTGAGCTAAGAAGCCACTGACGTTGGGAGCAAGTCAATTGTGGATTCATATGATCCCGTGAAAGAAATGAGTATCAATGATAAATGAAATAAATCATATATGAACTGCGGGAATGAAATCAAATGAAGAAGGATCCTTGCAGTTTTGAACACAATTTATGCAATTGCGAAAAGAAGCCTGAAAAAAAATTCAGGATTTCAACAGGGTTTGAACCCTTGACCTCGCAATTACTGGTGTGATGCTCTAACCAACTGAGCTATGAAGCCACTCATGTTGGGAGCATGTACGTTTAGTATGTACGTTTATCCACATCATCAAAGAAATTTGATAAAGGATATAACACCCAATTCACCGAAGAGGTGTTCAAAATAACAAAGCGTTATAGAGATCCCTTTAGTTCAGATGTAAACGTGTACTATTTAGAAGATTTATCAGGAGAAGCGATTGTGGGTAAAGTATATGAGCAAGAGTTAGTAGCCGCTAATAAACCGGATAAAAAAATAGAAAAAAAATCAAGACGTCGAAAGGCAAAACATTAGTTAAAGGGCAACTACAGGTAAAATTTACCCATTTTGGAGCAAGAGGCCTTTGCTGTACGTTTCAATTTTTGATAAAATATTTAACATGTGGCTTCTTAGGACGTAGATATTGTACCCGAAAGGCGAGCAAAAATTGCAAATAGAATTCCGCCGTCTTGGAAAAAATTGAGCCGCGCTTCACTGGTCAGCAGTGAGTTGTGACGTAACAACATCAAAGTGTTTTCGCGGGACTTTCATATCATAACATCGTATCATCTCATGGCCAAAACTAGTTTTGTTGCTGTATTCAGTAAACTTATAGTCGATATATTTTAGCTTGTTTTCTGTTAGTCACCGCTTGAACAGGGCATTTTTAGCGAAAGATGGTGAGCTGCATTGTTCCCGGGTGTAATAATTATTCAGAGAAGACGAAAAAAGCAGGAGATAGGGTGAGTTACTTCCACATCCCGCAAGATCATCGGACGAAGGCATGGCTGGACAGGATAAGATGTACTAATTTGCCTCCACTAGAGAACTACCATGTCTGTAGTGAGCATTTCCTGCCAAGTTGTTTCGAGCCCGATCTCCAAGCACAGTTAACTGGGCAGAAAGGCAAACGGAGCCTGAGGGATGACGCTATACCGTCCCTGTTTAAGTAGAGCCACAGCCTGGAAGAAAAAATACCCAGGCTATCAACCGAACGTCGCCTTCAACGACAAAGAGGGCCGAAAGTTTGTTAGCCTTTGGTTATTAAGTGCTACCCTCTTTAAATAAAGGCTTTACTTTACTTCACTTATTAAGACATGAAGAAGTTAGTGTATCATTAGTTTGACATTGCCATGAATTATGTTATACATAAATGGTCCTGTTTAATTCTGATTAGCACGATTTCAATGGAAACACACAGCACAAGCCCTTAGTCTGTAGTCCTAAGGGGTTTTTTTTTTTGACGGTGCTCAACCGTCCGTCTAACTTGCCCTGCATAGCTTTGTGTCATTTTATTTTTCTCTTACTGAATCTTCGATTTATCCTGAGAAATTGTGCTGTAAGAACCAACCATATGAGATAAAGAGATTGTAAATATTGCTGTGTCCTTTTGGTTTATTTGATGTTTGTTTCGATAATAGTTCAAAACTGATCTATTAAATCGCACGGAATACTTATTATCCAGGATCCCCCATAACCGCATTTGGGATATGCCTTGATTTAGTTAGATTTTTGGTCTCATTTTATGCATCTCTCTGGCAATCACGCGATATTATGGCTATTTTGGCTGTAACCTTCAGGTCAACTGTCAATCTTAGGCATCCGCATATCCACTTTTTAAAATTGTGGTTTAAAATTAAGTATCTGTGCCTTTTTAATTTTCTAATAGGCTGCTGCAGAACTACTTGCAGTTGAGAACGAGAACACATTCTCAGAAGAGCTCAAAATTGAGGACCCTGAACTAACTGTTGACAATACTGCTTTGGAGTCCTGCTCTTCAAGTCCTGGGGTGCGATGTTGGAGTACAATGTTGTTTTAAGCCCATTACTCAAAGAAGTGTAGCAATCCAAAGTGATGTTTGCAAAGCATCTCTCAGTGAAATTAAAAGAAAAACAACAACAACAACAAGCACTGACACTTCCTCCTCTGTTAAAACAGAAACGCATTTCCCACAACACTCAAAAAATTCATAATGGAAAGTTTCCCATGATCACAACTACATCATGAATACACCCCCAAGTGTAATTTTTCCAACCTATGACGAGGACAGTTTTAAAACAATTCCTATACCTCCTGTACATAATGTACCATATGATCTGTATAAGTCAACAGATCATGTTGATACTCGTCATGAAAGTGATGCAGATGATGAAAATAATGATGATGACAATGATGATGAAGATATGGACCCCAGCTGGAAATTATCGGATGCTGAGCAGTTTCTATCCGATGAAGACATGGTACCATCTAAAGATGAATTTCAAGAATCACCTCCTGACAGGGAAAAAAAATTATGGTCTTTGGTTCATGTCTGAATGAGCTACTAAAAAGATGCCCAGAATGTGGGGATGCTATCATCCAGCAGAAAAGCAAAACAACTGGTAGTATGTTAACAGTTGAACTAACTTGCCATAGTGGCCATACAAAAAGATGGGAATCCCAACCTGTTATGAAAAGGAAACATCTTGGAAACCTATTATGAGCAGCAGCTATACTCTTTACAAGGTAACACTTTTACAAGTATCAGTCACCTTGCCTCATGTCTCAACCTTCAATTTTTTCATGAAAGTGTTTATGACACACAGAGGAACTATTTGTTCCCAGAAGTTAATGAAGCATGGGAGGCTGAAAGCAATTGCCAAATCAACTCACTTACCTTCAAACCAATTGTTAATCTAGAGGGGGATGGGAGATGTGATAGCCCTGGACATTGTGCCAAGTATGTTACTTACACGTTGATGGACGAGGAGACAGGAAATGTGGTGGCATTTGATGTTGTTCAAGTCAGCGAGGTGTCGTCATCTAACGTGATGGAGAAAGAGGGTCTCACCAGGTGCATTGAAGTGTTGGAGGGGAAGGGGGTTACCATCAGTAGGGTTGCAACAAATCGTCATGTATCCATCAGCAGTTGTATGGCCAAGGACTACCCACACATTAAACGTCAGTATGATGTATGGCATCTGTCAAAGTGGGTGGTCAAACAGCTGACAAACAAGGCTAAGCAAAAGGGTTGTGAAGAATTGGCCCCATGGATACAGTCCATCTCAAATCACCTATGCTGGTCTGCTGCAACATGTGATGGCAGTGTCCAGCTTTTGCATGAAAAGTGGAAGACAGTGTTGGATCATGTCAGCAACAAGCATAAATGGTCTGGAAACACCCTTTTTCAGTGCTGCCACAGATGCATTTCTTCCTCTGAAGCTAAGAAGATCTGTTGGCTCAAGCCAGGTACACCAGCTCACTTAGCCTTGGAGGAAGCGGTTCTAAACACCAAGCTCCTGAAAGATCTTGCTAAGCTGACTGACTTCTGTCACACTGGAAAAATGGAGGTGTACCACTCCATGATGTTGAAGTATTGCTCAAAGCGGGAGCATCTCTCCTACAAGGGCATGGTTGCCAGAACACAGCTTGCCGCTCTTGACAACAATGCAAACACTGGCCACAAACAAGCTCACATTAAGGAGGGTGAAAAATGATCCCTGTCTGGGTAGAGGAAGGTCGTAAAGAACTTTCGAATCATCGATGTGTTTGGGATTGGCTGAAATACAATATAAGAATCTTTTCGGTCAAACATTCTAAAAATAAGAGCAAAACAATAAAAGAAAGAGAAATGAACCTTCTAAACAAATATAACAAAGCAAAACAAAAATTTGAGAATGACTCAAATGACGCAAATTCAACTCTTCTCTGGATAGCTCAGGAAGAACTGGAAACATTTTATGAAAAGAAAGTTGAAGGAATAATAATTCGGTCACGAGCCAGGTGGTACGAACATGGTGAGAGAAGTTCTAAATACTTTCTTAATTTAGAAAAGAGAAATCATGTGAAAAAGCATATTCGTAAATTGTGTATAAATGGCCTCCTCACCACGGATCCCCTCAGGATTTTAAAAGAGCAGAAGCGTTTTTACCAGGAATTATATCAGAGCATTAATAGCACGTCGAATAACAGTGAGAAAATCTCACTCTTCCTAGATAATCTCAATATACCTAAATTATCAGAAACAGATAAAAACTTTTGCGAAGGTAAAATTTCTGCTGGTGAGTGTTACAAATTACTTGATAGGTTCCAAAATAATAAAACGCCAGGAAATGATGGGATCCCCATTGAGTTTTATAAAAAATTCTGGTCTTTAATCAGTGACCCTTTCATTAATTCCGTAAATGAGTGTTTCGAAAAAGGCGAAATGTCTGTGTCACAAAAGCAAGCTGTTATTACTCTTATAGAGAAAAAAGGAAAAGATCGCTCCTCTCTAGAAAATTGGCGGCCCATCTCACTTCTAAACGTTGATACGAAAATTATGACCAAAGTAATCGCCGCAAGAATAAAGGAGGTACTTCCAAGTATCATCCATCACAATCAAACTGGATACCTTAAGGATCGTTACATTGGGGAAACCATAAGATCGATTTTTGACATTATGGATTTTACTCTCAATGAAAATATCTCGGGTCTTATGATCTTTATAGATTTTCATAAAGCTTTCGACTCATTAGAGTGGGATTACCTTTATAAATGTTTGGAAGCTTTCAATTTTGGAGAGAACTTTATTAGATGGGTTAAAACATTTTATAAAAACATAGAAAGCTGCACCCTGAATAATGGCTTCTTCTCGGAATATTTTAAGCTTGAACGAGGTGTGAGGCAAGGTGATCCCCTCTCCCCTTATCTCTTCGTTCTGGCCATTGAAACATTGGCGATTGCCATTAGACAAAATTCTGAAATAAAGGGAATCGTTATCGGAAAAGAAGAAACAAAGCTTCTGCAATATGCTGATGATACCACAGCGACTTTATCGGATAAAGATTCAGCTACAACACTTTTCAAATTGCTAGACTTATTTAAAAGTGTTTCTGGTTTAATGATCAATTGCACAAAGACAGAAGGAATGTGGATTGGGTCCGCTAGGTACAGCAAATCGAAACCTTTTGGAATCAAGTGGCCAGATGAGCCGATAAAGGCACTTGGAGTGTATTTTACGTATGATATTAAGCTACTTCACGAAAAGAATTTCATAGAAAACTTAGATTCTATTAAAAAACTTATTAATCTCTGGTCGTCCAGAGGTCTTTCCATTTATGGTAAAGTGACAGTCATAAAATCTTTGCTAATTCCAAAATTTGTTTATGTCTCGTCTTTACTTCCGACCCCCAAGGAATTGGTAAAAGATTTAAACAGATTGTTATTTAAATTTCTATGGAAAGGTACGGATAAAGTCACCCGAGCGTCGACAATAAATGATTTTGAACATGGAGGCTTAAGAATGATTGATATTGATAGTATGATCGTATCTCTAAGATTAGCATGGTTAAAAAGAATATTTAATGAAAATGGTGGAACATGGAAAAGCTACCTAGGTTATCTCCTGGAACGCTCCGGTGGCTTATTCTTCATTAACTGTAATTATGATTTAAAAGATTATCCAAAATTTTCTCAATTCTATCATGAACTTCTGAGTTGGTGGGCACATTTTCGAAACACTTTTGATTCAAAACGTGATTGGTGTCATATAATTTGGAATAATAAAGAGATACGCATTGGGAATAAACCTGTTTACTATAAAAAATATTTTGAATCTGGTATAATTTTTGTTAAGGATCTGTTATTTCATTTGAATATTGAAGAGTCATTTAACTGCATTAAACGCAAACTTAGCAAAACGAATCTTTTAATGTGGGCAGGACTTCGTCATTCTATACCAATTAACCTTAAATTAGATACCCCTCAGAATTCTCTGGCACCCACTCCAATTCTAAAAATAAAAAATAACACTTTTGATGTAACAAAAAAGAAATCAAGAGATTATTATAATTTGTTAATCAGTAATAAGGCTCAATTTCCGAATGCTACTAATAATTTAAGAAGTGATTTCCATTTGTCTACTGACCAGCTGAAGCAAGTCTTTAGACTTCCTCACAGCGTTGCTTTTGAACCATACGTGAAAGCTTTTCAATACAAAATATTAAACTCAATTTTATTCACTAATGTTAAATTGCACAAAATTGGTTTCACAGAGAGTGACCTCTGTAGTTTTTGTGAGACAGTACCTGAGACTTTACACCATTTACTTTTTCAATGTAGTCATTCAAGGCTGTTTTGGTCCAACTTCGAATGGTATTGGCTCTCTTTAACGAATGACAAGATCCAGTTATCTCTTCAAGATGTAGTAGTTGGAATAATTTCCTCTCAATACTCTTCACTTCTAAACCTTCTAAATTTTTTTATTATCATTGCAAAATTGTATCTATGGGACTGCAGGAGAGATCACGTGCACCCTGACTTACAGAGATTTAAGGTCAGACTGAAATTGAAGTATGAAATTGAACGTTTTATAAGTTTAAAAAATAAGAATTATAATATTTTTAAAAAGAAATGGATCTTTCCACCTTCTTTGTTATTCAACCAAGTATAAATGTAAGTATATGTATATATATATATATATATATATATATATTTTTTTTTTTTTTTTTTTTTTGGTTCTGGCGTAGTGTAATCTTGTATCCCTTTAGCGTTTTAGTTTTGTTTGACTAGTTATATGTATATATATTTTGCGTAATGTAATCTCGTTTCCTTTTAGCTTGTTAGTTTTGTTTCATTAGTAATTATTGTAACGCAAGTATTGTAGAATAGTGTAAATTGTCAATTGTAATGTTTTCTAATCTGAACTACTGTAATTATTGTAAAGCAGTTTTGTTTTGTTACAATAAACTATAAAGTTGTTGGAAAAAAAAAAAAAAAAAAGGAGGGTGAACGGGCAGGTGAGGCTTGCCGTAAACTCTGTTTTCCCAAAGCAAAGAAACGATGGGTGGTCAAGCCAATCAGTGAGAAGAAATCATTTGATTATCTATCAGGATTGCTTTCTGAAGTTGTCAAGCGCTTGAGCTAGGGAATGCAGTTGCCCAGCCCATGCCAGTTCACCTACCCAAAAACATTGCCTCAAAGCCTGCATCAACTATGGCTAATGCAATAGAACAACACTGCTCAAGATTCAATAGATAAAATGTCTTAATCAGTATACAGTCAGTTATGCAACATTGGCACATACACTTGCCAATGGCCAGTAAAACTATAAATTACAAATGGCAATATTATAATGAGGACTACTTGAATTTTAGTAGAATCAAAAACTTGGAGATACACAGAACCTCTTTGGATTTGAGACAGTCTAGTGTTAGATTGAAAGTCAAACCCACTAATAATTGCTTATACCATTGGCAAATTATCCTTTTCAAATATGTACATTACTCATCTTCATAACGAAATCCTTCAAAAACAAAATCGTCCTCTGGCCCAGGCGGCGGGTAGAAATTTCATACGCACATGACAGCTCAGGATGGAAGAACCACTCGTATTTCTTTCCCTAAGATCCCCCAACACCATCGAGCCAATTGTCTGTAAGCAATATGTATAAAAAGTTTATCTTCTGGCCCATCATAAGGGTCTTTGTACTGTTGCTTGTACTGATAGCAAGCAGTCTGGAGGACCCATCTATTGATACACACTGGGTGAAAACTAATGCGTGTTGTTCGTCGCATTCCCCACAAGTGACAGCCTCAATTAGCTTATTTTTTACTTGCTCTATTTCTTGGCAACGAACACACGACTCTGCTCTTTCCATGATTTGAGAATTCTCACAAGCACACCTTAGTAATGAAATGAAACTCGATTTTTTTCCTGTTCACAAAATCAAAATGTTTCAGAAAGAGTAAAAGTCGTAAAAATCTAGGGTGGTCTGATTAGAGTGAATAATAACTGTGAAATCATTGAATGGCAGCGAAGCAATAATTATATATAATGACCGTATTTTTATTTAACCAGCATTGATCATACCGCCTGCTTTTACTTGGAAGGATTAAAGCAAGTTTAAGAATTCACTTTCGGAGAGCTTGTGTTTCTATTTTGTTCTAAGCTTACTGTTACCCTTCTTGCCACTCGGTTTTGTTTCTTGAGGAAAGTGGCGGCTGTTCAAATCACAATAATGCTCCAATTAATTTCCAAGCGACTTTGTATCGACTTAAAACGTCTCAACCCAGGCTAGCCCTTTGTTGGCCGCGTCACGGAAAATAGGTCTATATCGACCTATAAATTCAAAGCGTCGAAGAAGGGTTGCGTTACTTCCGATTGACGTCAAACTTGGAACAATGAGAGATCGTAGAATTAGCCAATCACTGGCCGAGTTTCATGGAGCTGACGCAAATATATAATTTATGCTGAATTTTTGAATTTCACAATCGTGTTTGATCGTAATGGCGTCGCGTAGTAAGAGATCGCGTGTGGCAGAATCTGACTCAGAAGACTCCAATTCTCCCGTTGAATTGCTCGAAGAAACTACTGGTGGTTTGGAAAGTGGCGAGGAAAGTGAATTGGATCATCTGCTCGCAAATGATTCCGACATTTCGAGGTAAGAACGGATTGAAGTTCGTGAGATGCGAGCACGCTGTTCTCGCATAGCGAGAATCCTCTTTTCATTTGCAGGTAAATGTGATTTGTCTTCACTCGTAACTCTTGATTTCTAGTTTGTTTTACAGAAAGATGCTTCTTAGTTCATATCTAAAGTAAAAAGCTTCGTGTTTGAAGCAGAAATGTCGTTTTTGACCTCTA
>JAEMWC010000284.1:62500-75000 GCA_016490735.1 Pachyseris speciosa
CTTTTGAGCCGCCTACTTTTCCGGGAAACAGAGAAAATTACTGGATTCCACGAAAAAATTAAAAGTTGTAGTCGCCTACTTTTGCATCCTAGCCGTGTACCTCAAATCTTAATGAGAACCCTGGGTCAGTTGATTTACTTTAGTACAACATTGTAATTATGCTTTAGTACAACATTGTAATCATACTTTAGTACAACGTTGTAATAATGAGTCATGACAGAATTTGTGCGAGAAAAGGTTGGAGTAAGGATATTTTTCACTTTCAAAGGTAAAGGAGGACTTATTTCATCTTAACTACACTTCTCTAGCCACCCCTGCCAAGACACACCTACCACACACAAAAAAAAAAAAGTAGGAAAAATTTAGAAATTTTTTTTTTCGAAAGGTTCTCAATAAAAATTCGTAATTTATTTTGTTTAGGGTGTATTTCCACCAGATTTGGAGGATTTAAAGTTAAAAGGTGTGGAAACATATCCCTTTCTAACATTTTGTCATACATAACTCTGTCGGCCATTTTGAATGCCTTATGTGAAATAAATTTCCATAAATTATGCTAATGTCAATGCTTCTAAATTTTTTTTTCAACATTGTGAGCTCCTTTGGAGACGAACTTTTTTTCCCTTGAAGCTCCTTGTATGGATATTATACTGATTTATTTTTACTGTCCTAGGGTACATTGTTTGTGAATTATGAATAAAATAGTAATGTACCAAAAATATGCCTCAAATTTCCTGGACGGCAAAGGGCTAGAGTATCGGTCGCTTAATTGTAACGTTATTCCGACTTGAATAATAGCTTGTAACCTACTAATTTGCTAAATGCCATTCTCTGTAATTCTTAAATACTCGAGAACGCAGCTATTGTAACTATAGGTACACAACACAAGGCAAATGCACAAATAAGAACGATACACCTCAGTCAAAATAAATTTATTCACCATTCATCTGTAAGAATGAGTTCAGTGAGGCTATTTGTGACAACAAAACCAAAGCCTTCACGATCATTACGCTCACATACCAGTCTGAATTTTGCAGTCGGGGGTTTCTGGTTTCAATGTCGCTTTCTTCGCCAGATATGCCTTCTTCTGGGTTGCTGTCAGCTTCGTCTGAATCTATCCTTGGCTCAAACTGGTATGGCTGGATAGTAAACCTTTCAGAATCCCTCTCCTCGTTTAAATTGTTCGAGTTGGACCCATATTTGGCCATCACAACACCGAAATCCTCAAACTTATAAATACTTTCCTTTTTCTCCAAAATAGTATACACAACTGGAAGACATGCAAATATCGCATTACGTTTGATGTTGTGACGTCATGCGACTATACGCTGACCGCCATCTGAGCAGGTGATCCGATTCCAAGATGGCGGCATTCTATTTGCATTTTTAGTCCATCCTTTTGGCTATTTTTCGGAGTTGAAATACGCCGCCAGGAAAAGATAATGTCAAAACATGAAACACTGTCCAAAGGCCTAACACCTGAAAAACAGTCATTTTTATCCCATAGTTTCCCTTTAAGTTTCTAGATTTTCCTGAATCACTGAATGAGTGGTTGAATAAAAAAGAATTAAAACAGTATGAATAGGTTAGATTATAAAGATGGTGATTTTCATTTGGTTTTATTATCACATGATAAATATTCAACTGCTAGTAAAGAGGGTGTGACAAGAAGAGCTTGTTTTACTCAAAATTTTATCACGCCTGTGGTTATAGATGATAAATGGGAAGTGTCTTTATTACAGGCATTTTTACCTTTAAGAACAGACACAAAACCAAAAATAGTGTTGGAAAAAAAGATAAAACGTCAACAGAAATTTCTACTCCTGATAATAATTATCAACAATATTGGGAAATATTAAATGAAATTGATTTGCCTGATACTTCAAATGAATCATTTCAATTAGTGACTTATTTGGATTGGAGGTGCTTATGGAGATATTGTTCGCGCTAGTGGCACAACATTTAAAGTAAATGATCCCAGTTCATATTCAGATATTTATGATTCATTAAGACGTAGCTATTCTACTACTACGACATCTAAAGGATCTACGATTTTTACTCCATCTTCACGCCCCTTAATTTATCGTAGTATGATAAATGTGAATAATTTAATAAATAATTATGGTGATTTATTGTTATATGCTGCATCTGAACCAAATTTTAAAAATAGGATGGATATATTATTTTTTAATTCTAATCATTTGATTGTTGGTTCAGGTAGATTTCATGGGTGGTCTTTGTTGCTAGTATTGCATGGTAATCTAGCATAGAATTTAGATTTAGATAATAAAACAAATTTTGATCAAAAATTGGAAAATATTAAGTGGTGGACCTATCATTTTGTTTACATTCAAAAAACATGTGCTATTACATTCTGCAGACGGTTTTCATATACAAAGAATTACATCATTTCGAACTCCAGTATCAACATTTGTGTATAAACAAGGAAATAAATGGCTTTGTTATATACCTACACTTTCACTCAACAAAAGGAGTACTGTGATTGGTTGATTCTTGGTCACGTGCCCCTGACCAAATTCAAATGTATCCCGACCGGGATACAATTCCGCAATTGTTGCCTGCGCGCCCGCATACAGCAGCACGTGATTAGTGCATGACTACAAAGTGGCATGGTCTTCAGCACGTGCTCACGTCAGCTTGATTGACGAGGCAGACCTGAGAACACTGCCAGTTTTCAGTTTTATAAACCAACGATAATACAAACGTTATGGAACCCGAGACTAAAAGAAAACGTTTTTCTCAAGTATCAGCCGAAGAAATTCAGCATCTAATAGGAGGAAAAGATTTGGAAAATACAAGAAAGGCATGTTCTACTTTTTTCAGGTACTTTTAAACGTTTGTAAATTATTCATTCGGCAGGCTTGTGAATAAAGACGTGTTTTTGTAATGCCGTCTTTGTTTTGTTTGTCAGTTTATTTTGCTGTGATTGTTGAAGGGAAAGTCTCGGTATATAACAAAGCACTTAATGTATGATCCCTCGGGAAACTAGTTAGTTTTGTTTTCCCTCGAGTCCTGATGTTTCCCGAGACGAAACTCTCGGGAAAACAAAACTAACTGTTTCCCTCGGGACCATACATTAAGTGTATAATGTAACATTCCTGCTACAGAAAATTAAAATTTTTTGATTTAGAAATAGATAGTTCAACAGATATAACACCTTTTTTAAGTTAAGAAATAAATGAGTCTGTAGGAGAATTTATAATTAATATAAATCTAATATCTCCAGAGGACTGCATGAATAACAAACAATTAATACCTTTTTTAGAACTAGTTTATACAGACGGTAAAATAAATTACCAAGAGAATAGATACAAATTTAAACGTGTACAAGCTGGTACATATGTTGGTGTTGAAGTTGAAATAAGACAAATTAATAGAAGTAATTCAACTGTATTGTACCCCGAGTGGTGGACAGGACAAACAATCATTGTATTATTCTTTAAAAAGACTTTCAATCAAAGTTTTTGGAAATGAATCCTGACACTTTAATAATCTCAGGTACGACAGATGAAAATGGTAATTATACAGAAAAATTTCATAGATTAATGAATATAAATATGATCATGAAATTTGTGTCAATAAATTTTATACAAAACAGATTAGAAAAATATAGATGGAGAAGATGATTCTTTTGAATTAAAAACAACAATACAAACAAAAACACTTTTGCCATCATTAGTAGAAACTGTTGACGATTTAATAGATAATATTAATAACAGTATAACTGATAGTTCATTTTTCCCTTAAAAAAGAAAGCAATAACACAATGTCTTATAATAAAAATAAGCGAAAGAAGTTTTACACAACGTTTCGATGACTCCATGTCATCATTTTCAAGTGAACAGAGAATAAAATTTACAACATAATATATACCGTGCAAGGCGATAAAATGTAAAATATGCAGGTAACAAGTGACAAGTTTAAATAAATAGTTTTGCACGTATGGAGTCTGATTGTGTGTTCAAGCATGGCCTTTTCTTCTTTATGAATAACATTTCATAAATCAGACAGTCCAGTTTTCCGTTGCACTTCTTTAGGACTTTTCCGTCCTAAAGAAGTGCAACGGAAAACTGGACTGTCTGATTAATGAAATGTTATTCATAAAGAAGAAAAGGCCATGCTTGAACACACAATCAGACTCCATACGTGCAAAACTATTTATTCAAACTTGTCACTTGTTACCTGCATATTTTACATTTTATCGCCTTGCACGGTATATATTATGTTGTAAATTTTATTCTCTGTTCACTTGAAAATGATGACATGGAGTCATCGAAACGTTGTGTAAAACTTCTTTCGCTTATTTTTATTATAAGATGTTTAACTAAATCTAATCTTATTCGAATAACACAATGAGTATAAAATTTGAAAACAATAATGAAATAATATTAAATACTAATATAACAAGAAGCCTAGGCATTATACATAGACAGAAAAAAAGTAATTTTCTTACAGGCGTCAGTGTGGTAGACATTGGAAATGACAAAATTAAACTATCATTAGATAATGGTTCTACTCAAGAAATAAAAACAGTTTCATTTAAAAAAGATATATGGACAACAGTTTCAAAACAATCATTTCAAACAATTATAGTCACCTCATCTTATATTGTTCCTGAACAAATGGGGTACAAAACTGTTGATTCTTTACACATTTTTCCACTATTATCTGATAGTAAAAATATCATGCAATTTTCACCTTCTATACGACAATGGAAACGATTTTCACGTAATATTTTTTAAGAGTTTCCATTACATTTTCAAACAGAAAATGGTATGCCATTATGTAATGCAAGATTTACAATTATATTGAATATAAAATATATATCAATAATGTAAATTCATTCATTCAAACATGGGTGGCCATAAGAGTAATAACGGCGGAAGGACTCGTCGTAAAAAGAAGGATAAGATACAAAGAAAACTAACAGATACTTGGAATGGTGGTTATAATTATAGAATAAGAAAATAGGTACGCAATGCGTACATGTGTCTGCTATTTGGAAATTATTGTTGGATATGTTGTTTTGTCTTGTAGTGTACAAAATGTTTACTTTGTTGGTTTTGTATGATGTAATGTTTGTTTTGTAGGTTTAAAAATCAAAGAGACTGTTGGAAAAAAAGTTTAAAAAGCCTCAAAGATAAGGTAAGCGGTTGGTAACAAATAACATAGATTTGCATCCCATCGTGTGATACTCACAAACATTGGAGTGCTGAGACTGCGCAAAACAGAATGGAAATGATCTTTAATGCTTTAGAATGTGAACGGTATTACAACGTTTTCATAGTTCATTAACACAAGAGTTTGTTTGGTAAAAGGTAATTTGAAACTTTGGCAGTGATCAAACCTACCATAATACTGGAGTACCTTTTTATGGTTGATCAACACAACAGTTTACATGTTTTACAGGCAGTTTGTGTGGTTCACAGACAGTTTCCATCGTCCTGAGAAAGGTAATTCGAAAGTTTGCAAGTAACAAAAACAATGATATTACTTTTAATACCACACTACCTTATTATGGTTCATTAATACAACAGTTTACATGATTGACAGTGTCTATTGTCTCGTGAAAGGTAAGTCAAACTTTTGGCAGAAACAGAAACGATATTAGTACACTACATTTTTGTCGTGTACTCAGAGAACAGTAAGGTTAAGATGCTTGAAAGAGTGTTCGTTGTTGTTGTTTTTCAATATTTAGCACTATCTTTGTAACTTCTGGAAGGGACAAAAACTTATCATCTAGCTCATCTTGAGTGATTGACTCAAATTTAGCATTTGGAGGTCCAAGAACTTGCTTCAGTGCATCATCAAATAATGTTAGGTTTACTGTTCCTTTATTATGTTGAAACAAAGCTTGAAGGTACCAATACTTTTTGCAAGAGGCTTGTCTTTGTTTTAGGCCACAGGCTGTACATTCTACGATTTTTGTTTCAAGTGAGGATATCTTTTTATTACAATTACAGCAAGACAAAAAGTCGTTTGTGTTGTTTATCCCCAAAATTTTAGCTTGAATAGAAGTCGATGTTGATGTTGCTGGTAGCACGTTAGTAAGGCAAAGCGGTTCATCAAAGGGAACTGTGTCAACAATGACACAGCCAGTTTTTGCTGTGTTAAGGTAAATGTTGTTATAGTTATCTTTCCTAACTCTCAAGTTAGTGAAATGATAGGTGTTGCCTTCCATCACTTGTGAGGTGAAGTCTTCCCATAAAGTAAGTCTGGCAGATCCCTGAAGGTCAACGAGATCAGCTTCTGATTTGTTTAATACACCTGATGTGGAAGTAGTGAATTTGGTGACAGCTGTGAGGTTTATGAGCTTTGCCTTTATGCTTATCAGTTGACCATCAAACACTGAATTAAGTAATGACAGGTTCAGTGTTTGCGGCAAAGTTTTCCTTTCAAAATCCACTTTATCTACTTGTGATACTTATACATCTGGTCCCATGCACACACTGGTTGAGCTTTTATCCAAGCGGAATTTCCTTATCTTAACTGGACTCTTGCATTTACTGTGTTTGTTGAATTAATCTATCCGTGGAGGAGAGAAGCAAACACCGCGTTTCACTTCATATTCACCAGTTTGAATTTGCATGTCAAAGTACTTCCTTTTGTTGCTTGTCATAATAGGTGACACATTGTGCAAATAGCCTGTGATAGAATTTTCACGTTCTGTTTTTTCTTCTTCCATTGTTGACTACACAGGAATAGCTGAGAAAACTAAAGAGGAATGAAATCAAACATTGTTGTAACAACTTCTCAACAGCTCCCGTATGCCCAAAATAAAAGTTACTTACCTATGACTTAACATGTGCTTCAAATTTATCCAGTGATCATGGAAAAAATGCAAATCTATCCAGTGGCAGATTCAGACTTCCTTCAAAGGTGGGTTTCCAGGACATTTTCTCAGCCCTTCTGGCCTTAAATTAGAATGGGGGTACAAAAAAGTTTGGGTCTTGAGGCTTTCAGTTTTGCACTGATAAGGTCTGGGCAGCCCCTCCCCCTGCCCCACCCCTTTTATTAGATCTGCCATTGGAACCATAGGCATTACTTTCATATGCTAAAAATATTTTTTTTAGCAGTATATTAAAACAATATTATTACAGTGGACCCTCAATATAATGAAGGGCCAAGGCATTATGTGTTCAATATAACAAGTTTTCATTAAATCAATGGTGTTCCCCATACATTTTATTATGACTGAAGGAAAAGAATAATGTTTGTTATACAAAGGAGTTTGTTCCATAGAGGTTCCTCATATTGACATTGTACTTTACTGTACGAAAAAAAAGTAAAAAACATGTTCAACAATTATTTGGTGTTGATAAATACAAGGAAACATATGTGTAGTATTGTCCAGTTATTGTTTATAATAATACATTGTAATATTGTAGAGTGTTCTTTAGCATTCTGATCACATTTATGTTAGAACAATAAATTAGTATGCAGTTTTTGTTACATACCATAACTTATAGTGAGTCACTAAGCCATACAATCTGGACGATTTAGGAGTATTTTTCTGAGAATACACTTCAGCTTGCACCTAACTTTTCTCTTTTTCATGGATCTTATAATCTTTTTTGGTAATCTAGACGGCTCTCGGTCTCTACGTCCTTTCACTTGTTAAACTATTTTGGAATGGCCCCAAAATTCTTTCGTACAAGATGGCGGCAAGGCCACAACAATGTTCATCATTGTATGGAAAGTTTTGCTTAACCTTTTCCTCAGGTAATAGTTATAAACAAAACTACTAGTTCTGATATCAAGGCTAGGTTCGGGAAAAATTATCTTTAGATAATAGATATCGAGAAGATTACTAGTTCTTAAACAAATTCATGCGTACAAACTATCCACAGCTTTCGCAGACGTTCGGGCAATGATAGATGTTTTCACCACAGAAGTGGCAGAGCTTATGACAAAATCTCCCAAAAAGGGCTTATTTATTCCCTCAGCGGGCTTTGTAATCCCCAAAAGGGGCTTCATAATCCCGCGAAGGGGCTCAATAATTCCCTTGAAGGACTTTTGTTACCCTATATGGGGCTGATAAAACTTTAAAATTTGTGTCTTCGCAAGCACAGGAGTAACTCTATGGCGCTGAACTGTGCATCGATCAACAACTTGAAAGCATCTGTCAAAGCCATTTATTTGGCCAGATTGACCAGTACTTCGAAAGCTGTGACATATTGAGATAACACCTTTTAAGAACTTCACAACAAACTTAAGAAAATGAAAAAAGCTCACTCACCTACCTCGCTTTCCAACGTCACAGTAAAAGCCAGGGAGACAAAACGCAAATGTCCTTCGTTCGCGAAGCGTGCGTTGCCTTCTTTCCCACGTGATCGCTGACGCAATTGCCGACTCATTTCCTCAAATTCTATTGGTTCCGAATGTTGTCTTGAATTTGTAATTTTCTTGGAACTAATGGTAAGGGTTACGATAATTCATGATTGAGTGACGACATTCATCGTAGTTTACGACAGATTCACAACAAATGGTTACGCTTTACCTGTCCCTCATGTACTTAATCACAAAATGGACTTCCAATGAATACCTCAGTCAAACCTCTATAAAAATTTTTCACATTTGTACTATATGAGGTAGTGATCAAAATTTCTACGGCTCTACATAGTGTCTGCATTTGCATATGCAAATAGCAGACACAAAAAAGAAAAAATCAAACTGGTGGATGGGCTGGTGGGTTGGCAGCCAGTTAATTATTAAGCAGTTTAATGTCAGGAGGATTTGGTTTAGGTAAAGCTGCTTTACAAACATAAAATAAATATGTTAAATAATTTTATCTCTGATTTTATCTCTTGTGTGTGTGTGTGTGTGTGTGTGTGTGTGTGTGTGTCAAGCTCATTTATTATTCAACATAGATCCAGCTAGTACGTTAATTATACGTAGCAAATCTGCAGGTACAAAACGTTTACAAAAAGGTGGTACTAATGACACTGGCGGTTTTTCTAATTAAGAAGGTGGTGGCAAGAATCGAAATAAATATAAAAGAAGAAAAAGATCATATAAAAAAAGAGGAAAAATCAAAAAGTTGGATTGGGCCCGGCAGGAGCCATATTAGGTAGTGCGTTTATAACTCCTTTACTAACGAATCTATTAGGAGCTCTTGGCGGTGGCACTGCAGCCTGTTAATTTTTTTTAAATGAATCGACTCATAATCAGAGGGTTGTCTACAAAATATAATGCAAAGAAAGAATTCAAAGTAAGTGATGATATTAATAATAAGAAAAGACGTATCAGTAATTATAATACAGGTAATGATACATCAGATGATGATGATGATGATGGTAATAATGGAGATAATTATGATGAAGAATATCAGAAGAAAAAAAAATTTTAAAGGAGAAAAAGAAAACAAAACAAGTAAGAAACAAATCAAAAGCGAAGTCAAAAGTTAAGACTAAATCACAAATAGGGTCAACAAAAATGATAAAAAAGTATAGATTTAACAATGACAGATGAAGAAGAAGAAGAAATTCTAAGTGAAAGAGAAGGAGAATTTGAAGATTTTATTGTAGATGATGATTATGATAATAATTTAGGAAAAAGTAATCAAAAAGGTGGATATGTGAAAAAAGAGAAAACCTAAAGAAAAAAAAGAGGACAGAAAAAAGTCAAAAAAGTCAAAATAAGAGCCAAAAAAACAAATGATGACACAACCTCGCCAGAATTCACACAAGCAAGATAAACATGACGCTAATTTAAATACGAGACCACGCAATTTCTGTTAATCCTACTCAAATAACATACAAAGATTATAAAAGATAAATTGATCAACAGAATGAAATATTAAAAGCTGTCAATCAAACTAAAAATAAAAAAGTGATGGAAGAGGTAAATGATATTCAGATGTCAGACAAAGAAGACGAGTATTTTGACTTGTCTGAATTTTATGACAACCAACCTGAAGTTCCTGAAAGCAGTGAAATAGAACAAGAAGAACTAGAAAGTGATTATGACTAAATGATTAGCAGAAGATGCGTTTGCAGCGACTCGTCCATTTCAAGATCAATTTCAAATTGTTATTGATGAATCGTATGGTAAGAGTACTTTACAACGAGTGCGACAAGATCTTAATAATCGTAACGCACGCATGTTGACTTTTACTACACCAGATTTACGAGAAGAATTTTTTATTCGATCTGAAGTAGTTTTAAGAGTACAATTTTCTGATACACCTGCTGCAGGAGATGCATTACTGAATGCTCTGCCAGCACCTGGTGCAGATCAATGTTTTTCGATTTAAAAATGGTTTTTTAAACGTAATTAAAGATATAAAAGTAAAACCTAAATATGGGCCAGATGTTGGTTATAGTCCAACAAATTTACGATTAAGAACTCATTCAGGAAAAATATTAAACTCAGATTATATGAGACACAGTTGATGTAGAAGATACTGTATATTATGAAAAATGGCATAAAGATCTCCAAGTAGACGATAATTTTGACACAGTTGGGCAAACAGTTAGCAGACTGGCTACTGATCCAAAAGTTCTGATAGAAAATGAGTGCTTTATTTCAGGAGATGGCACAATAGTTGCTGAAATTAAACCATATCACTCTTTTCTTCGAAGCTATTTTCACATATCTGGTGCTTTAAAATTTCAATTTCAATTTGAACTATCAGACACATTTGCAGAATGGGGTATAATGAAAGGTGCTTAAGCTGCAGGAGATAGAGCTCTCACAGCTGGAAATCATGCTATAACATTTAATCAGCAAGGAACATATCTAAAAATAAAATATTATAAATTAGAACATAGCCATATTATTGCCGAGATGAAAGATCAACTTAAAACAAATAGTGCTGTTTTATATTCGTCACCCATGGTTATTTTTGATCGTTCAGCACCATTTGCATCCAATATAGAGTAGAAATTTGGAAAGATAAAGAAAAACCCCAGTTAATGCTTTGTGGTTTTATGACAGATGTAGCATTAAATCCAAATAGTACTGCAGATGTATTTCAACATAAATTCACTCGCCATGGAATTACTTCTATTGATGTGTTATGGAATGGCGTGCGCATATGGGAAGAAGCACTAGATTTTACTAATGGTAGAAAAGTATATAATAATCAAAAACAATACTTATAAAAAAAATGAAAAATTTAAAATAAATTTTTTCCAAAGAATAAATTAGAACATGGGTGGTGGGTATTTTGCATAGATTTAAGCATAGGACAACATGGAAAATGTTCTTCTTATTTACCATTTGTTCAAGGAAAATTAGAAGTTGAATTTAATCAAACACATGCTGCAGGTACAAAATATTCTCGTGTCATTTGGCGAATCAGTTCTCATAACAGAATGTACCAATTATAATAACGATTGGACAGCAGCACACCTTCCCTACATTCATGGTATTGACGTTAACCCTTTAACAGCTGGAGCATAAAATGCACGATACTATAACTCTAGAAAAGTGTTGTGAATCTAATTCAACTATAGTAAAATACTTTGATGAAGTACTTCCTGGAGATTTTTTAGACGAAATTGAAAAAGATAGAACGTATATTTTTAATACAGATGATTCTGATAAACCAGGCACTCATTGGATAGCCATATCAACTATAGACAGTAAAGGTGAAATTTTTGATAGTTATGGTTTAAAACCCTAACAATGGAAAAAAATAAAAAATGGAAAGCACTAGATAATTTTAAATATAGTACAAAACAACTTCAACAATATACAACAACAGTATGTGGAGATTATTGTCTATTTTATCTTTTCTTTAAAAGTCAAGGTTTGACACTAGAAAATATTACAAAAAAATTTTCAAATAATTTAAACGATAATAATCAACAGATATATTATACAATGCATGCTATGTTTCCTATATTAAATGATGATAGTAGTCATACAAATGTTAGTTTAAAACTTAGTAAAAAGTTTTGAACACGAACTTGCCAATCTTGTAAACAAAGAAAAGTGTGAATAAATTAGTTATATTTCAAACAATGGCTGTTCTTTTAGACGTTCGAATCCATCTGCCTTGTAATATTGGGATTTATGGACCTTCTGGAGCTGGTAAAAACTTTTTTATTGAAGTTATTACAAGAAAAAGAAAAGCACTTTTCTTTAAATGGGTCGATAAAAAATATTTTATACTGTTATGGGTCATCAAAGCAATTAATTTTTGATGATTTTGAGGAGATAGGAGTTAAATTTTATAAAGGATTCCCGACCAAACAGCTCTTGATAAATTTTTTGGGTATGAAGCAAATAGCCATAACATTATTATTATTGATGGTTTTCTGAAATCATTTGGTAGAAAAGGTGGAGAAATAATTACAAAAGGTAGGCATAATATAAGTGTCATAACTATAGAGCAAAATCTTTACCATCAAGGTAAAGATAGCGTAACAAAAAGACGCAACATGCATATACAAATAATTTTTTCCTTTCGACAGGATTTCAATTCAGTCAAACAAACTATAAGAAAATCTTGTGATAATATTAATGATGCAAAA
>JAEMWC010000284.1:80000-82500 GCA_016490735.1 Pachyseris speciosa
ACTAAAGTTAAAGCAATTTCTTAACGATAAACATTTTCAAATACATCCTACAGACATCATTTATAAAAACATTGGCAGACATCATTTATAAAAACATTGGCAGACATCATTTATAATGCAAACAAATTGCAAGGATTAAATTAATTATTAATAACAGCAAAGATTTAAACGATTTTTCTAGCAGACGAACAAGCGTCAAAAACCGATTTGATATTTTTAATTCTTCACCTGATTTAATACGCTCATTAAGAAAAAAAAGTTTGAGACTCCTTTCCAATAATGAGTAAGCGTTTTCAGAATGTGTGATTATAACACAAGAATACAACAACAAAAAAACAACAACAACAGATTGGTGGAAAATTATTATTAAGCAGTGACAAAGATACCACATTTCACAAAAAATTTAAACATTTCAAAGAAAATGTATCAAAGGAATATGATTTAATGGATGATATAATTAAATTAGAATATGTCCTATACCAAATTCTTGAATTAGGTAAAGAACATCCGCAAGGATACACATTACAAAAATTACTACAAATATATAATACTAAAAAATGAATTACAAGGAGGTAAACAAAAACGCAAACGCACATCTGCTGAAGTAGGTAATCAAACTACTCCAACAACTGTTGATACAGCTGAAAATACAACTCAAGCAGATGTTGCAACAGCTAAAAGAAAAGAGGCTATAGCTATAAAAATAGATGGCACAACCCAATTTCGTAACAGGAGATGGTTCAATTAAAACATATGACCAATTAACTCTGGATGAAAAGATCTATCATACACGTTCTAGAACTACAGAATAGAGAAAAAATTACAACAAAAAGGAAAAGGATTAAAATGGAAACAACTGTCAAGTCAGAAAAAAAGAAAAAAAGAAAAACAAAGAAACCATCAATACATGGGATTAATTTAACCACGTGGAAAGAAGTGCGTTAAAATTATAAACTGGATTGTAATCACAACACATACACACTTGGCTCCATCTCCACACTTGTTGCTATCAACCATGACTACACCAGTAAAGCGCCCATCAGGATGTAAACGCAGAAATCCCTTCATTGAAGATGAGGCTTGTGAAGTTCTTGAAGATGGACAACTTCCTACCACACCAATCAGCACTAGACCGGTTGTGGTACGAGACGCACCTACGAAACACCCTAACCAATCAGACTTAATTGAAGGTGATGAAATGAAATGCCCGATTTGCTCTGGAGATATTGATGCTGATATATCTCCAAAAATGGTACCCCGTACTTCTTTTGCCAATTTCAAAAGACTCTGCTCAGACCATTACCATATATGAACAGTAGCACAGTCGCCGAAATTGTTCTCAAGCTGGAGGGGGAGATAAATGATGGTTACAAAACCATTAAAGGTGGTGTATGGCCATCCTGAGATTGCAATGATGTAACTAAGTTAGAGTTTCTAACTATAGGAGGAAAAGAGTTTAAAGGAAAGCTTGTGTTTAAATGTAAGCAAGATCCAACTTTCAATGGCCAAGAACCATGAAAATTCTTACGTTTTGCAATGACTAATAACGACTCTGAACAAACTAAAATGATAAACATGTTAAACACTGTGCTTGAAGATAACAACGAAATCATAGCCGCAGCCAAGAAAAAGGCCTTGCGAAGTATTGCAACATTGGCAAAAAATCGTCATGTAACTTTCAACAAGATGTAACCTCTTTTTATTACATCAGCTTTTCAACAAGATATAAACTTGATTTTATTACATTCAAACATGTGAAAGTAGACTTTAGTTAAAAATGCCACATGTAAAACCATATCTTCTGTAAGATTTAGAGTGTGTATTGCAAACTAAATATGTACAACTGGATGATTGTAATGTTTTTTTATTTACTAGAATTATAAAACCATAAGTTTTCCATCTAAATGATGAGTCATACCTCCATTTACATCAAACAACATTAAGTCCAAGACAAAATCCAAACTTGCACAGAGCTTTTTTTTCTTTAACAAATGTATAAATTCGACTACACAATTGACTACTATTCTTACATTTCTCTACACCACACAAAATATCTTTTTCACATATATCCTCAACAATGCGCCTCTTTTCATTTAATTAAACAGACACACCTTGTGTAGAATCATCTGACCTCAAATGATTATATGATTCAATAGAAAATAACCACTTTCTACATGCTTTAAAAGTAGTGGTATATAGGGATATAATCTCAAATTTTATTCATGAGGTGGGTAATTTATTCATGTTACCATAGTGTTGCTATGGGGATGATGATGTCACTGGCGCCAGGGGTGGGTGTGGTGTCTGGGTCAAAGGTGCTCACAGCACCATTGTTCTTCGAGGGCGGAAGTAAATACGACGCTCATTAGTATGCGCAACACGTGGTCGGGACAATAGAGGGTGAGGAGTGGTGTCAAAGTGATTTGCAACCTTTGCAACCATTGTTTTTAATCCAATCACAAGAGGATTTCATATCTATATAGACTACCTTTTCACAAGG
>JAEMWC010000284.1:97500-112500 GCA_016490735.1 Pachyseris speciosa
GATTTGAGTTGTGTTATCAAACGCAAAGAATATTTTCTTCCTTATTTTGATCTGGAAGATAATGTTATTAACGGAGATGTCAATCAAGTATCTAAAGTTGATTGGCAATAAGCGTGGGAAAAAAATGTATATTAAGGTGTGTGTTTGACGCTGTCTGTTGCATGGAATATCAAGTTTGGCTTGATGATGATGAAGGAAGCGATTTTGAAGATTTATACTTTGATGTCGATGACGATGGTCAAAGTGGCAGAGATGGTTTCAATGATGATTTACTTTCAATGGATTCTCCTAGCAGCTCCCATGATGGTTTGAGAGCTAGGACTGATGGTGATATTTATGAATCTGCTGAACGAGAAGTACAAACAGATGAGTTATCGTTTTATTCGAGCTCACCAGAGGGGAGTGCTGGCTTTAATGAAGAAATTCCAGAACATCAAGGAACCGTACTGAGTGTAGAATCTGGAGATTCAAGTATCGGAGTGTTAAGTGTAGACTCAAATGAAAACTTTTATTTTCGTCAAAGAGGTGGTGGTGATGAAAGAAACATTACAGATACGCCTAGAGGAAGAGGTTTGAATGAACTGTTAAATGCAAGTGGTTTTTTTAGAGTTACTGAACATCATCTTGATTATAATGAGCGATTTAGATTGCAAGCACATCAATATAACGTGAGTTTAGTAAACGAGGTTGTGAATCGATTAAATTTTGTAGATGTATTGCATGCTTTTTCTGAATTAATAAGTGCTCTTGTGGACGATATTCAAGAAGATTTTAATCCTCATGATTTTGTACAATTAGAATTTATGTCAAATGAGTTAGCGGAAAGTATATTAATTCCGTTTGTACGTGTGAATCACTTAAATAGTGATAGAGTATTCGCCCATGTTGAAAAGGTTTTAAATTCAAACGCTAGTGTTGATATAAGACGTAACGTTACAATCACCGTGACACGCTGCATAAGTCCAACAGGGGGCGGTTTACCAGGAGGGTGGCAAAGGGAGCAAAAAAGAAGACGACTTGTTT
This sequence comes from Pachyseris speciosa, assembly GCA_016490735.1. Lineage (NCBI taxonomy): Eukaryota > Metazoa > Cnidaria > Anthozoa > Scleractinia > Pachyseridae > Pachyseris > Pachyseris speciosa. The sequence goes on from JAEMWC010000284.1 coordinate 98,524, forward strand.
TTTCTAATGTAGTTGGTGGTTTTTTAGTATGTAAAAAAAGTATAATAACTGTTTATAACATGTTTTACCCTTTGTGTGGTATTGTTGCCTTGTATTTAGCTTATATGTTTAATTTAAAAGGTAGTAAATATGTTATTAATTTACAGCGTTCTAGACAAGCTTTGTTTAAAAAAATTAGACCTTTTTTGTATAAAGCAGGTTTTGGTTTAGGAAATGAGTTAAGCGTGCTAGACTTGAAACACATTTGGAAGGTGAATCCTGAGTTTAATGAGTATCAGTTAATTATTTATGAAAAAAAATGGTGATTTAACTCAAGTAGTTTGTACGCCATATAAAGATAAGAGTTTGAATTTAATCTTAGAGAATAATCACTATGGTGTGATTACACGGATTCCTAGTTTTTTGTGTAAGACGAATTTTTGTAGAAAGTGTAATAAGGCTTGCGGTATTGAACACGTGTGCGGTCAAATAAGGTGTAGTCATTGTAAACGATTTTGTGACAAGTCAAGTCGAAAATGTGTCACTTCTTGTGTATTATGTAAACGCACGTTTTATTCGCGTGATTGTTATGAGCGGCATTTGAAATACTTCAAAGGTGACACTTTGTCAACATGTCAACGTTGGCACGCTGTGGAGAATGCAAATTAGACGTGCGCACTATTAACGGTCAGGATTATAGCACGGACGGTTATACACATGTTTGTTACAAATCTAGATGTAGTTTATGTCGTTGTTTAGTTGATTTAACTAACCACTTTTGCTACATGAAACCTGCTACGCTTTCAGTTGTTTCTAGAAAACGAAGAGATAATAGAATTGGTTCTTTTTTGTTTTTTGATGTAGAAGCTTCTGTGGATGAATACGGTAAACAGACGCCTAATTACATCGTTTGTCAATGGGGTGATGGTAGTGAAGAAGTGTTTTCTGGAGAAAATTGCAGAGATGAATTTTGTCGCTTTATTTTTAGAGAAGCTATATGTAGTTTAAAATGTATTTATCTTATAGCACACAATCTTGGGGGGTATGATGTGAATTTCATTTTTCAATATGTTGCTATGCATGTTCAAAAGAAGCCAGAAGATGTTATTTTGAAAAATGGTCGTTTAATTTCCTGTTCTTTTGTTTCAGGTAAATTAAAGTTGAGGGACTCTTTGCTTTATTTTCAATGTGGCTTATCCAAACTTCCTGATTTGTTTGGTTTGCATGTCAAAGACAAAGGTTATTTTCCTCACAAATTCAATACAGCTGACAATTGGGATTATGTTGGACCTATACCAAGTCGGGAGTATTATTCACCTGAATTGCATTTTAGCGAGACTGAGGTCAAAGTGTTTGATGAGTGGTATGAGGAAATGAGTGATAAATCTGACAGTGGTGAGTTTGTTTTTTGTCTGCAAGATGAATTATATTCATATTGTTCAAACAATGTGACTATTCTCCGTGAAGCGTGTTTAAAGTTGTGTGAATTATTTATGGACAATTGTGATGTCCATCCTTTTGCAGAAGCTTGTACTTTACCATCGACATGTAATCTTGCTTTTCGGCGAAAATTTTTGAAAGATGATGTGATTGGTCTTGTTCCACCTTTAGGTTATGTTCGGAATGATATTGAAAGCGCTCGAGCGTATCAATATTTAAAATATTTAGATCACACTCGCTTTAATGGTCAACTTGAGTATGCTGGCAAAAATGGTGGGCAAAGAAAAGTGCGTGTTTTTCATGGTGGCTATCGTTTTATGAAATGTGATGGTTATCACAAGGAGAGTAACACAGTTATTTTTATCAATGGATGTTTTCATCATGCACATCAAGACGAGAATTGCGAGTTAAACAACATCAAACCAGACGATTTTCATCCTTTTAGAAAAATACCAATGAAACATGTTTATGCTCAAACTTTATCTATTCAAGAAGCATTTGAAAGCGAAGGTTTTAATGTTGAGGTGTGTTGGGAGTGTGAAATTGTAGATTTGTTAAAAGAAGATGAGAAGTTTAAATCTTTTGTTTCAGCAAATTGTGATCCTAAGGTGTTAAATTTGGAACACAGATTAAATATGCGTGATGCTTTTTTTGGAGGGGAACTGGTAACGTCGATTATTACACAGATGTTTCTTTAAATGATGGTGAGCAAATCAGCTATGTTGATGTTATGTCTTTATATCCTTGGATACAAATGACTGGTGTATTTCCTGTTGGTCACCCTCTTGTTATTACAGATCCAAAATTGTTTACATACGAAATTGATTTTTATTTTGGTTTCTTAAAGTGTGACGTACTACCACCGAAGAGTCTTGTGCATGGTGTATTGCCTTGTAGAACAATGGATAAGAATAATGAGGTGAAATTATTATTTCCGCTCTGTTCTAAGTGCACGTTGTCTAGTTCAACTGATCCATGTACACATTCTGACGAAGAAAGAGTGTTGAAAGGAACATGGGTTTCAATCGAGCTTTATTTTGCAATGCAAAATGGGTATCGTCTCATCAAAATCCATGAAGTTTATCATTGGTCTGAAAGGTCGGGTGATATATTCAAAGATTACATGAAATTTTTTTTAAAAAAATGAAGATTGAAAACAGTGGTTATCCAAAAGAGTGCACAACAGATGAGGAGAAAGAGGAATACGTGCGTGAATGTAAGAATCGTTTTGATATAGTGTTGGATAAGGATTCAATTACAAAAAATCCAGCTAAGAAGCAGTTTGGAAAAAATGGTGTAAATAATGTGTGGGGTTTTCTTGGCAAAAATACTTTTGGTTTGTCTGTTCATTTCATTTCAGAAGGGAAAGAACTCCTCGAATTATTGGATGATAGTACACAGGATTGTAGTCTTTATCACTTAAATAGTGAGTGTTTACTTCTTCAAAGTAAAAAAAAAAAGCTTATATTCAGGCACAAGGTGACAAAAAAACATCTATTGTTTTGGCTGCTTTTGTGACAGCTCAAAGCCGTGTGCATTTGGCAAAATCTTTAACTCACCATTGGAGAAAATGTTCTTTATTTTGACACTGAGAGCATTATTTACAAGCACGTGGTTACTAACCCAATTATCGCTCTTGGTACATTTTTAGGAGATTGGGAAGACGAAATGAAAGGAGACAAAGAGGGTTATGTGATTAAGACTTTTGTGTCAGGTGGACCTAAAAATTATGCATTCAAAGCTGTTCATCCTTCTAAACCACCTATTTATGTTGTTAAAGTTCGTGGTTTCACATTAAATTGGAAGGCTTCTTTAAAATTAGATTTTTCAGTGATGTGTTCGATTATCCATTCTACGTTGAAAGCCTATCAAGAAAATAATTGTTGCTGGCCTTTGCCTGAAAAAGATCAGAAAAAAATTGCTATTCCGCAATTCATGATTAAAAAGGACCGGAAGTTTAAGAACAATTCTCTGTAAGAATCGAACAAAGTGGGAAATGAAAAAGTTTGACCCCTCCACTCAAATTCACATGAAAGTAGACCTTCACGGGGGATGTTCAAAAATGACCATTATTGAGGTCAAAACTTAACTGTTGCCATGGGAACACCGAATGTTTGTTGATGCCTGAGAACCCAATTTTGAACTAGAAAACTGTTGTGAAAACTGCAAAATTCAAAACACTATTTCTCAAGTGCAATAAAACACTACAACTTGAGACTTATACCAAATGTTAAACTACTACTCTAGTTTTCCTCCGTGTATGTCGCTTGTTATTATGTTTATTCTGCATAGAATAAACAGTGACTTAATTACACATTGTCTCCGCCATTTAAATTTGTGAGTGAAACTAGCAGTACGTTTCTCTCACTTCCTCCAAAAGTACATCAGTTCTAGAACTATAACTACATGGATAGTTTACAACAGACATTGTAGTTACTAAATTTGTAAAACTTTCTGCGGGGCGGGCTTATTTGGTTGTCAGGGCAATCAGCAAAAACAATACGAAAATCAAGCTTCTTAAATTTTGCTGAAATTAACATTCCTTCAATTCGCTAAAAAAAATAGAAGAAGACCGAGAAAGCTGTCAGAATAAAAGAATATTGTCTGTTGATTAAACCTCTGATGAAAACAATCGTTTATGACCATGAATTTTGAAACAAACTGAGTCGAACTGGAGCTTACTTTACGGTTTAGTCCATTTCTCCGCTTTTCGACTCGCTTTCCTTTACTCCTCAATCTGACGTCACCATTCGCTCCAAACGATGAAAAAATGCATAATCTAGAGTAGATTTCAATAAGCCAATGATTTTAGCCCAATTTACGGAGCATAGATGGAAGAAAACAACTGTCTTCAAGGTGGAAGCAAAGAAGCGAAAATAATCTTATGCCCTGGGAGATTAAAGGTCAGCGGTGTTTACCAGAAGACTTCTTACCTTATGTTTTGTTCAACAATGTGTCCTTAGACGTAAGTTGTTCATGGCACATGTAATTTCCATTAATTTGATCAGATTTTTGTTTAGTTTTCGACTCGATATCTTCCTCCTGGTCCATGCACAGTAGCACAAACATTCTCTGATAGAAGAAAAACAGGAAAATTTGTTCTCGAGCTCATACCATTTTTTCGCCGCAAAAATAACACCGAAAAAACACAATTCGTCGATCAAAGTAATACACTGTATTAAAGATAAATGAATGAATAGCTATTTTCCATTCTTATTTTCAATTTTATACAGTTTGCATACCTATATGCTTTCATTTCAAGACATGTCAGTGGTTGATTGACGGGTATATCCTACTTTCAAGTACAATTTCTTCCAGCTCCTTGTAATTTAATTAATAGCAATATAAAAATAAAAACAACAGCAACAAAAAACAGAGAATCAAACAAAAATCGGCTTTGTTCTTATCAACGAAATGTTCTTGTTATGCTAAGTGTAAAAGCACCTGTGTCAGGAAGCTAGTACATGCTCTTTCAGCTACACTGTCTGCTGCAGCTCTCGACAATAGAAACAACACAGTTTATAAAGGGTTCCTTTCGTCGCCCTGAGATGTGGACATCGAACTCTTTGCAGCTGGCTTTAAGCGTTGTCATTTTTAGCGAGGGTAATTCTTCTTTCGTCATTTGGCACAGCTGAAGACCTCCGTGTACTAGTGGATGCCCATTTCATAAGATCATTTCTTACCTCAAGTAGCATATCCTCGTTTTCATGTGCCTGATATTTTGACTCGCTGAGTTGCTTTCTTTTTGCCGCAAAGCGAGAGAAGAAGAAATTTGCGAAGGTGTAAGGAACTCATCAATCGAAAACAATCACTGATTGTTACCGTCTCGAGCTTTGCGCATCTTCTTCGCGACTTCTTCACCTGTGGTCTTCTTACTTGATTTCTATCCTTCTAAAAACGTACTCTCAATAAAGAACTTCTGCTTTTCACTGAATCTTGCAGTTTTAGGTTTCGACTTTAACGCCCAGCCCATACTCAGCATGGGGGAATGAGGGTCACCGCGCAGACTAACACTGGAGAGCTCCTTAGTTTGGCCTTCGATCTTCTAAATGCTGCGCATAACTTAACTTAGCTCTGTCTTGAAGGGTGACTTCTTCCAGAGACCTGATATGCACTCCGTACTCACAGTGTCTTTCGAGTGCGGCGTATCGCACGAAAGACTTTGTACAGCCCTTCTCCGGGAACGAAAATATTTTGGCAGAAGTTGATTGCTGCTGTCACTGGAATCTGAGCACTGGGATGTGCTGTCCATAAAATCTGAGCGGTCTTCCTTTTTTTCCAGCCTTCTAGTTTGTTTCGTATCTGACACATCAGCCGTTATCTTGCTTTGTGCCCTTCTTTGAAATACGGCCGAAAAATGACCATCGCCAAAGCAGACGTTTTCAAGCCATGAAAATTCACTTTCCTCTGGCACTGAAAAACGGCGCAGTGATACAGTTAAGGAAATTCACCTGTTTTGGTCACAGTGAGTGACCAAAAGTGAGTGTACTTAGGAGATAGGCTGCGATAGGTTACAATTCTCTTCCCTAGACATTCCTCAGTAAACATAATGAAAAAAGTTAACATTAAAAGATGGAAACTTCTAAATCATTTTATCACAGTCGGGCTTATTCTGACTTGCGGCTCGCTTTCACTTGTGTGAACTCTGTATGCACACACTTTTATACCTGGGATCATAAATCTCAAATTTGCATCTCAGTGAGACTGTAGCTATGGTACCACTGAAATCAGATTTTGATGATTTTGATTTGTGGTAAAGGGTTTTATGATGACCTGCACAAATTGTAATGAATTTCTTCACCCTCGCATTTCATCAGAGAATTCAATTGTGATTATCATAACAGGTTAATAAAACGTCACTATCTACATCTGAAGTAGCTACGTTGTTACACAGATGGTTTTACATTTTATTGTGATTCTTACTTAGTTTATGTGTTTGTTCTTACCGGAACCCACGGGAACGATAGTTCCTGTTAGTTGCTTGATAAGGACAGAGTGCCTTTTCAAAACAGAACGATCCCCTTTCATTTTGGAGCCTTTATGATTAGTAAGTCCAGTAGGAACATGGTATGTACTCCGTCTGCTACTCCAATATATACCCAGTCGATCGTGATGATAACTGCATATCTTTAAAGTTGTTCCTTCAGCGCGTGTTACATCGAAAAACCCTAAAGCAAAACCTGGAGCTATAAAAAGCGAAAAAACAACTTTTTCCGTTCAAGTGGATATAGGACGAGGGAACACTGTGCATTTCTCAAGAACATGGCATGCGGCTAAACCTTAATAATAGAAAATCTACCTTAATATTCACAACAGGCAGTTCTGAGGAAAAGACCTTGAAAAGCCATCAATCCAGGTCCTTGCATTTATAAGTCCACGTTCCCACTATAATCCGGTCCAATACTTATTTTACGAAAACCAATTTGAAGTACGAAAAAGTTGCAAAAAAATGCGCACAAAATTGTTAGAATCTGGTCGCGTGCGGCTAAAAAAGTTTCTATACCAGTTGGCGACTACCCTTTTGATACGCGTTTGTCATGCTTGATTGTTAGAAGAGAAAAACAGTATTCAACTCACCTCCACGACAAAGTATTAATAAATCAATATCATCACAAACATCTTCATTGCACTTGCTGAGACCGTGAATTTTTCAATGGCTCGATATGTCTCGATCACAATCTCTTAGAAGAAACAGTTCTTCCTCGCTACATATGCAAGGCAGTGAGTGAGGGAGTAGCAAAACAGCAAATCTCTCGGGAAATCTCCATACGATAATAGCAAATCCGATTCGCCTGAATGCATGCGTTGATAAACTTCTATGTTGATGAACACCGCTGACCTGGTGCCGACATGCTTCACAAGATTTGTCGTATTTGATTTGAATTTCCGAATCTTCAAAGCTTCATTTAATGTGATCTTTCTCAAAAGTGTTTACCAGCACACGGTTTCGTTTTGAATGGAGCGAAAGGCGAAGTCTGTTTGACAAGTACAACGAAAGGCCAAGGTGGAAACTTACGCGTACGTTAAGTCCATGTCGGTTTGCTTTGGTACCACCAAACCTGAATTTAGTGGGCAGAAGTAAAGAAATGCATTGCTACTGGAGATGAATAACAAGACAAGCTGGAAGAAAATGTTAAGGAGACTGGATTTATGAATAATACGACCGCTGTGGGGAAAGAACCAGCTTCTTCAACGCGAGTCAACAATTGGAAAAATGGACCAAACCGTAAAGTAAGCTCCAGTTCGACTCAGTTTGTTTCAAAATTCATGGTCATAAACGATTGTTTTCATCAGAGGTTTAATCAACAGACAATATTCTTTTATTCTGACAGCTTTCTCGGTCTTCTTCTATTTTTTTTAGCGAATTGAAGGAATGTTAATTTCAGCAAAATTTAAGAAGCTTGATTTTCGTATTGTTTTTGCTGATTGCCCTGACAACCAAATAAGCCCGCCCCGCAGAAAGTTTTACAAATTTAGTAACTACAATGTCTGTTGTAAACTATCCATGTAGTTATAGTTCTAGAACTGATGTACTTTTGGAGGAAGTGAGAGAAACGTACTGCTAGTTTCACTCACAAATTTAAATGGCGGAGACAATGTGTAATTAAGTCACTGTTTATTCTATGCAGAATAAACATAATAACAAGCGACATACACGGAGGAAAACTAGAGTAGTAGTTTAACATTTGGTATAAGTCTCAAGTTGTAGTGTTTTATTGCACTTGAGAAATAGTGTTTTGAATTTTGCAGTTTTCACAACAGTTTTCTAGTTCAAAATTGGGTTCTCAGGCATCAACAAACATTCGGTGTTCCCATGGCAACAGTTAAGTTTTGACCTCAATAATGGTCATTTTTGAACATCCCCCATGAAGGTCTACTTTCATGTGAATTTGAGTGGAGGGGTCAAACTTTTTCATTTCCCACTTTGTTCGATTCTTACAGAGAATTGCTCTTAATTTAGAGGCTAAAGTGTGTTCTAAATTCTATTGTGTTGTTCCTTTTTGTAAACGCAGACCTGTCAAAAGGTGTTTTGTCAATTCAAGCAGGATTACGTCACTACCTTTCGGGTTTGTATAATTATTTGTTTGGGGTGTGCTATAAGATATATTCATTTCACTACATGTAGTCATGGCTTGCTTTGAAGGTATACTAATGTTTTTTCGTGGAATTTTCTCCAGAAAAAATGAAAATAGATACGTTTTAGAAATGATTGGTAAAGATGGGTCTTATGTAAAAAAAGAACATTGTACAGTAGAAGCTGATGACCCGGATGGCATTAAAGCTAATTCAAAAGTGAGATGCGTCATTGTTTGTTGTCATTCAGAAGCGACCAATGAAGAGTATCGTCGTGGTCAGTGAGTTTGACATATAGTTGAAAGATGGTTGGAGGAATCACTGTTTCACGAAGTGAGTATTTTATTCTTTAGGGTGTGACGAAGTGAAAAAATGAGCGTTGCAGAGAATGAGTGTGGTGGGAAAAAAAAAGACAAGGAAGATAGCTGTGATGAAGAGTATGAAAATAATGAAGATGTTTGTGTGAATTGTATACTATTAGAAAAACAAATTCTTAATTGGCGGCGAAAGTATGGTGAGGTGTTACATATTTTAGGCGAAACAGTTAATGCAGCTGAAAAATATCAAGCACTTTTTAATTCATTAAGCGCTAGTGTAACCAGTACTGTTGCATATATTGAACAAATTGATACCGTTTCTTAGGAGTGTCAAGAAAGGGTCAACCTTATGTTGTGAAAAGCTGTAGTCATTGCCATCAGCGCACAGCAAGGTTTGTTTCGAAAAACGGTTCAAAAGGAATTAAAAAAAGAAAGAGTAAAAGACAAAAAGGAGGTAAGCTGACAGACGGGATTTTTATCAAGTATCGCAGTGATGGAACGCCTTATATTTTTTGATAGAACACTTATAAATCTTTTTATCTATAGGTACGACATATAAACCATTGGATACTGGACTATTTGGGCAAAATTATTACGATCCTTCTTCGCATTATATACCTCAAAAGGGTGGTTTATATCTTCCTAAAAATATTCAAGAAGGAGATGGTCTTGGAGATATACCCATAATTGGACCTATTCTATCTATTTTTGGATTATAAGTTACACTGATTAATTGAAAGTCGAGTAATATAGTTATTTATTTAATCATAGGTTATAGAGGTTTACATCCTGGTTATAAAGTAGCAGATAACTTGAAGAATTCATCTTGGTATAAGCGTGAAATGGCTAAAAAAGAAAGAGGAGAAAAAACTATAGTGGAAAAGCTTTTTGGAGGGTGGAAATAGTTTCAAAGATGTGTTATTTATGTTTTATGTTAAGGTGCAAGATGGGATCACTGATGGACTTGGGGACAGTAATTGAAGATATTTTATCACCTTTGTAGGTAAAACCGTTCGATGGTGGTGGGAGCAGATTTGAGATGGGTTTAGGTAGCTGGGAACGATTTTAAAAAGCATGGAATAGTGCTCGAGAAACAACTGCAGATGCTACAATGTATGTACCCTTATTAATTTAATAAATAATTGAAAAGAAAAAATCTGTTTCGTGTTTATTTAATTTGAGTATAACACTGTCAAGCAAGCTGGCAAGCAATCTAATGTGCAAGACGTGTTTAAAGAGTCTGGATATGGTAAATGGAAACCTTAACATGGTTTTTTTTTTAGGATTTTGGGGAAAAGGCTGGGAAGAAGCTGTAAAAAGAGCAAAGAAGAAGAATCCTCATAACCCTTTTATACAAACGTATAAAGCATGAATAAAGGCAAAAAGTTGCAAGGAAAAAATGAATTAATATTAAAAGTATTTACGGATATAAATTCGCCTGTATCATTCCAGTCTCCCAAAAAAATTTACAAATATTTAAAACAAAATGGGTTTCAAATCACATTACAGGACATTAAAAACGCATTAAAAGCTAATCGCGCCTATAGTTTAATTAGACAGAAACCAAAACAGTTTTTACGCCAAAGGATAATATCAGATGGGTATGATCAGTACTGGCAAGCTGATTTATTGGAGATGCCCAAAGATAAAAAATCATTACAACAAAATAAAGGAACGCGGTTTACATTGAATTTGATTGACGTATTAAGTCGTTATGCTTGGTCGGTGCCTTTGAAAAGTAAGCGAGGAGCGGACGTGTCTCAAGCATTACAAAAATTATTCAATGACACTAAAAGGAGGCCTGATTATTTACACACTGATAAAGGAGGTGAATTTTACAATAATTTCTGTCAAAAAGTGTATAAACAATATAAGATAAGACACTATAGTACAAAATCTGGGATAAAAGGTGCACACATTGAAAGGTTTCAGCGAAGTTTGCAAAAATACATTTGTAGATATATGAAACATAACACAAAGAAATATTTAGAAGCTATTGAAGCCTATCTTAAACATTATAATAATACAATTCACGGAGGAAGCGGTTTTGTGCCTAGTAGCATCACACCTTTGAATGCCTTTAAAGCCGCTCAATTATCATATCCTGTCAATCATTTTAGGGTCAAACCATATAGATTTAGTGTTGGAGAGTACGTGCGTATGTCAACATCATCAAAAGTGTTTGACAAAGGATACAATACTCAGTTTACGGAAGAAGTGTTCAAAATAACGAAGCGTTATAGGGACCCTTTCAGCTCAGATGTGAATGTTTATTATTTAGAGGATTTGTCAGGGGAAGCAATTGAGGGTAAAGTATATGAGCAAGAGTTGATAGCGGCTAAAAAACCGAATAAGAAAATTGAAAAGAAAATTAAGACATCTAAAGGAAAAACATTAGTTAAATTTTTAGATTTTCCAGAATCGTTGAATGAGTGGTTGAGTAAAAAAGAACTAAAACAATATGAATAGATTAGATTATAATGACGGCGATTTTAATTTAATATTATTATCCCATGATAAATTTTCAAAAGGTAATAAAGATGGGGTAACAAGAAGAGCTTGTTTTACTCAAAGTTTTTTACATCCTTTAAAAATAGATGATGATAAATGGGAAGTGTCTTTATTACAAGCATTTTTACCTCCTAAATCAAATACGAAACCGAAAAAAACATTAGAAAAAAGCGATAAAACAGTTACAGAAATTTCCATACCTGATAATAATTATCAACAATACTGGGAAATATTCAATGAAATTGGTTACATACTTTCAAATTCAAATTCAAGTGAGAAGGGTTTTCAATTAAGTAGTTATACATGGAGACAACATGATTTATATAGCAATATTGTGCGCATAAATTCTTCAAAATTTAAATTAAATGGTGCTTTGCGTACATATTCAGATGTTTTTGAGACCATAAAAAAGATGCATAATCAGACCAAATCGTCTTCTTATCAAAAGGTTTTTTCTCAATCTAATTATCCTTTACTACACAGTAGCACTATTAATTTAAATAATTTAAATAATTATGGTGATGCGTTTTTACATTCTGGAAACAACTTCAAATTTGGGCTGTTAAATATTACTAGTGATTCTATAATCTTGAGGCATTCTGTACAAAGTAGCTTTTACTTGCTAGTATTGAACAATAATCTAGCATTAGCGTTAGATTTAGACAGTAAAACAAGTTTTGATAAACATTGGAGGAAAATAAGCAGTGCAACTATCGAATTTTTTACATTTAAAAATTTAGTGTTATTATATTCCGTAGGCAATATTCAAATACAACGAGTTACACAATATCGAAGTCCATCATTTGTACATAAGCAAAGTGATAAGTGGTTATGCAACATTCCTTCTACAGGACGATTAAAATTTTTTGATCTAGAAATAGATAATTCGACGGATATAACGCCTTTTTTAAGTAGAATAATTAATGAACCTGCTGGAGAATTTATAATTAATATAAATTTAATAGCTTCAGGGGACTGTATGCATAATAAACAATTAATACCTTTTTTAGAAGTAGTTTACACAGATGGTGTCATTAATTATCATGAAAACAGTAGATATAAATTCAAACGCGTACAAAAAGGTTTGTATAGCGGCGTTGATGTTGAAATAAGAGAAACAAGTAGAAATAGTTCAACTCTAGTATATCCTAAGTGGTGGACAGGACAAACAATTCTTGTATTACTTTTTAAGAAAACTTATAGCCAAAGTATTTGGAAATGAATCCTGATACATTAATAATCACTGGTACAACAGATGGCGATGGTAATTACGTTGAGAATTTTAATAGATTAATGAATTATACTTATGATCGTGAAATTTGCGTGGATAAATTAATCTTATATAAAACAGATTTACGAAATATTGATGAAAAAGATGATGCTTTTAAATTAAAAACAACAACAGCAACTGGAGAATTACCTTCATCGTTAGTAGAAACTGTTGATGATTTAGTAGATATTTTTAATAAGGCGCTACCAGATGATTCATTTTCACTTAAAAAAGAGTGATAATACATTAACTATTGTATTTAAAAACAATGGTGAAGTAACATTAAATGCTAGTCTGGCTAGAAGTCTTGGACTTATAAATAAAGATAAAAAATATATATATTTCTTTCGGATATTACTATAACAGCTACGGGAGATGATAATGTTAAGTTATCATTAAATAATAATACAGTTAATAAAGAAATTAAAACACCAGTTTCACTTAAGAAAAATATATGGACAACTGTCTCAAAACAATCATTTCAAACAATTATTGTCACATCGCCTTATGTTGTTCCTGAACAAATGGGATATAAAACTGTTGATGCTTTACATATTTTTCCTTTATTACTAGACAGTAAAAATATTATGCAATTTTCACCTTCAATTCGTCAGTGGAAAAGATTTTCACGTAATACATTTTATGATTTCCCACTCCATTTTCAAGCTGAAAATGGTTTACCATTACGTCATGTAAAATTCACAATTATATTGAATATAAAATATAAATCGATTATGTAAATACATCATTTGACATGATGCATCGAAGAAAGAACAAGCAAGCAAGAGGTATGATGAAAAAGAAGACAAAAACAAGGTCACGAGGTGGTTGGGATGCTGGTTATAATTATAGCGGAGCTCCAGCGGAGCACCATACCTATAGAAACCCGTCAACTGCTTTTCTCATGGCAATCTTGGCTAGCGGTATTGCTCGTGGGCGCGTACGCACGACGACGACGGAGTCGCCCAATAATTAATAATATCCTAATAATAATCATAATAATCCAACATGGCAGCCATACTCCAGCTGATCACCTAGTTTACAGCATACATCTTTGATATAGGGCATCCGTGTCATGGCTAATTGACACCTGTCAAAACAAGGTTTTCGCTGACCAGTATCACGTGACCATATCGCGGGCTCAAGTTAGAGCTCATCGAGGTCCGCTGTTTTTTTGAAGTTGACCGCGGACCAGGTAATGGTTTTCATTTGGATCGTAGGCTCAAGTCAAGTTAATTTAACCAAAACGAGACACCCAAGCCACAACGAGGCTTAATTTTTCGCGTGCTTTCTGCGGCTCAAGATTTCACATTCAGTTGGTGTCTTCATTTTGAGCAAAACAACATCATCATCTTCGAAGTTCAGTTTCTGTCTCTTAATTCGCAT
>JAEMWC010000284.1:120000-200000 GCA_016490735.1 Pachyseris speciosa
TTCTTGCTCAACAACAATATCAAGACCCCTTTTAATTAATACAGCTACACCCCTGGCATTCGAACTCCCGTGAGAGAAAATGATCTCGGAACCCCATTCTTTTTTCCATTTGAACTCGTCTGCTTTTGTTGAATGAGTTTCTTGAAGAAATATTAAATCTGCTTTTTGTTTTCTACACCAGGTGAAAATAGCTCTGCGTTTTCGAAAATTGCTGAGACCTCTCACATTAAGAGACACCAGTTTCAGGCTATCGGGCTTGATCTTAGAATTTGTCATTTGTCAGCCATTATTAAGATCATTTATCATGAGAGAACTTATCAATAATTTATTATAATAATTGGCATGTTTGTGCAGTTGATTTGTTTGAAATCGGCAAAAAATGTGGAATTTTATAAACACAGAAATAATAAACACAACACAAACACAAACACAAAACATTACACATACAATGGTTACACACACTAACGAAAGCGCACTTACCATTGTGGTTCTGAGACACGCTTTCGCCGAGATCTCCTTTAGACGTAAAAGTCAGTTTACATGATATGCGTATATTTGGAAGATTTATACACACTAAGGAAGAGACTAAATTGTTCATCATAGCAAAAAGAACAGTCAGTTCAGTTTAAAATGATACAAATGTTCTACTACCCGTCAGTTGGCAGTTTAAAAGATGACAGCTTTGTAGTTGAAACCTTCTTGTATAATATCTGTGCCGGAACCGACCATGGGATGAAGGCAAATTCAACATCTTCTCTTTCTTTGATTTCTTTTAAATAATCTTTTCGCAGCTTGGCTCTATCATTGCGTACCGACTTCGATACGTCATCTGATATGTATATTTGGGACTCGAAGAAAACTCTCTCTTTGAGAGCTTTAGCGGCGGCTTTTAGAATCTTCACTTTATCCGTGTACCTAAGAAGGTAAACATGAATTGGTCGCGGCTTTGCCGCGGCCGCAGCCCGTTCTCTAACATTCGTACGGTGTGCCCTCATCACCTCGATGCCCGCGATTCCCATATGGTTTTCAAAGAAGTTATGGGCCAGAAAGAGCTCTAGAGAGTCGTATTCCTTCTCTGCGTCTTCTCGCAAACCCCATATGACGATATTATTCCTTTTGGAACGATTTTCGAGGTCATCTATTCTTTTCTCTAGTTTGGTCAACTCCATGCGGGACGCTTTCTCTGCAATGCTGCTTTTGACTTCAGTGACTTGTTCTTCTAAAAGGCCGTAGCTCTGCTTCAAGTCTTTAACGTCGTCGGCGGTTTTCTTCTGGCTTATTTCGAGGTTCTCTAGTTTCTGAAGAATGGAGTTCAACTTTACTTCTTGTTCGGCTTTCGCCTTTAGCAAGTCGTCATCAATAAAACCTAAAGTTAATAGAACGAAAGTAATGAAAAAAGAACAACAAAATAAGCAAAATAAGCAAAAAATTAGAACTTAGAAATTAGAATTAAAGCTAAAAGTAGACCAAAAAAAATTATAAATTTAGATACAACTGATGACGAAGAGGAAGAATTTGAAAGTGAAATAGATGGTGAATTTGATGATTTTATTGCTCATAGTGATGATGGTGGTAATATTGAAATTGAAACAGACATAGATGGAATAGAAACACCTAAAAAAAATGATAGTAAAAAAATCATAAAAAGAAGTCAAAAACAACGTCAGAAAAAGAGTCAGAAAAAGCGCCAAAAAGGTGGGACTCAAGGTCAGAATAGCAGT
This sequence comes from Pachyseris speciosa, assembly GCA_016490735.1. Classification (NCBI taxonomy): domain Eukaryota; kingdom Metazoa; phylum Cnidaria; class Anthozoa; order Scleractinia; family Pachyseridae; genus Pachyseris; species Pachyseris speciosa. The sequence goes on from JAEMWC010000284.1 coordinate 121,722, forward strand.
CAAAAAAGAGGTCAATCATCAAAGTACACACAACAAACTCGCGAGCGTCCACACAAGCGTTATAAATATGATAATCACGTTAAACCTCAAATGACGCGCGAGGATTATGAAAAATTAATGAATCGTCAAGATGAAATATTAAAAGCTGTCAATCAAACTAAAGATAACAAAGCTTTAATAGACAATATCAATGACATTCAACCATCAGATGAAGAAACAGATGACTTTTTTGACTTAGAGGGTGTTTATAATAACTCAGCTTACGAAGAAGTAGAATCTGAAGAATTAGAAAGCGAAAATGACTAAACGTTTAGCCGAGGAAGCTTTTGCAGCAACGCGTCCATTTCAAGACAATCTTCAAATTGTTATTGATGAAAGTTATGGTAAGAGTACTTTACAACGTGTGCGACAAGATTTAAATAATCCAAATAACCGCATGTTGACATTCACAACATTACAACTTCACCTCGATTTAAGTGTGTCATTGCGAAAAGGGTGAAACTGCTGTATTTCTTGCCTGAAGGCGCAACTATATTCCTCTGGGCATTGAGTTCGAGTCAGTCCGAGTAGTGTTCGAGGATTACCGAAGTAGCGTCAAATAAGTTCGGCTGCACTCTCTTTAAAAAAGGTGAGATTTTAGTCCGGAAGCCCTTGAAACCAATTGAAAAGACTAGAACAAAGTAGTGAAGTTGTGAAGATATCCTTTTGTTGTCGACATGTAAATAAAGGCGGCAAAATCACTGCAAAGTTTCCATGCATCAACGTTTTTCGTAAAGCACGTCCAACTTTGATTTACATGTATGGAAATAGTTCGCTTTGAGAGCTTCAAAAAGAGATCTTAAATGACTTGTTTCGGTTATTCAAAGTGGAAATTCATGTTTTTAACTTCAAGCGTCACGCTTCTTGCGTTGCAAATCGTAAATTTCAAGAAGATAACCTTTTGTTGTCGACATGTGAATGAAGGCGGCAAAATCACTACAGAGTTTCCATGCGTCAACGTTATTCGTAAAGCACGTCCAACTTTGATCCACATCTATGGAAATAGTGCGCTTTGAGAGCTTTAAAAAGAGATCTTAAATGACTTGTCTCGGTTATCCAAAGTGGAAATTCATGTTTTTAACTTCAAGCGTCACGCTTCTTGCGTTGCAAATTGTAAATTTCAAGAAGATATCCTTTTGTTGTTGACATGTGAATGAAGGCGGCAAAATCACTACAGAGTTTCCATGCGTCGACGTTATTCGTAAAGCACGTCCAACTTTGATCCACATCTATGGAAACAGTTCGCTTTGAGAGCTTTAAAAAGAGATCTTAAATGACTTGTTTCAGTTATCCACAGTGGAAATACATGGACTTTTACTCCGAGAGCAACAAGAAGGGATTTGTTGATTTCGAAGAACTTTGAGTCGCCGATCAAAGTTGGCTTGAAGTTCGGAGGCCAAGTTTCCATATGCGATGAGTTATCCATTTTTCCATTCTATAATTCATTTACTCCATCTTTAATACGCCAATAATTGAAAATTTTCAGGTTAAGGTTTCAGCTTTACGATCGAGATTCGAGATTAAACGCGTGTTTGGGTACTTCAATGCATCGTACATGACCGAATCCGCTAGTTGTCATAACAACCGACACGAACTGACCAATTGCGTTGTGGCATTTGTAATTATGCGGTTAGCATCTCGCAACGTGAAGTCTGAAGCCAAAGCGGCGATCGATTGTCAATGTTTTTATTCACCATGGAAAAATATTCTCGGGAATTGGCGATAATGGAGGCAAAGGCAACCAGAAATAGAAATCTGATGCCATCCAGACGTTCTGTATCACATTCTATGAAAACTCCTGACCAGCGCAATCTGGATTCAGAGATAAGGTTTCCAAAAGCTTATAAAGTTATAAGTTATAAGCTTACATCATGCTGATCAGTTTAAAAAAAACTGCTTACAAAAATATGCTTATCCATCATCATGTTCATCTGGGATCAGGTGGGAGGTTTACCTGCAGCTTACAATTGTTTGGTTTATCAACGGAGTTGATAATGTAAATTGACCACCGTACAGGGATTCGATTAGCTGACGTTTCGAGCGTTAGCCCTCCGTCGGAGGTTACAATTGTTATTTGATTCTCCAGCTTACACTGTGAGCTGTCATCGACCGAATAAGAAAGGAGATTAAAAAATCATCCAACTAGAAAATTTCAAACAAAGGAAAAATATCTCGCCTACTTCAAAGGTTTGCGGCCTTCGGAAAAGGTGCCACATAATCGTCAAATGTTCGACAGGAATAAGTAATGAATCCAGAACAATAGATTGAATACATGAATTCTTAACAACCCCAAAATTTGGGGTACACACTTAAATCGGTGTGAAGTTGTCATGACACCAGATTTGCGAGAAGAATTTTTTATACCATCTGAAGTTGTGCTAAGATTAGCATTCACTGTAACGCCTGCACTTGGTGATGCTTTACTAGACAGTTTGCCAATAGCTCATGCTGATCACAATGTTTTAAGAGTTAAAAATGGTATTTTCAATATGTTTAAGGACATTAAAGTTAAGCCTAAATACGGTCCTGATAGAGGGTTTAGTCAAACAAATTTACGTTTGCGAACTAACATAGCTAAAGTGCTAAATTCAGATTTTATTTCAACATCTGTTAAAAGTGAAGATGATGCTTATTATGAAAAATGGCATAAAGATTTACAAGTAGATAGTGATTTTGATAAAGTAGGACAAACAGTAGGTAGAAATGCTACAGCTGGTCGTGTCATGATAGAAAATGCTTGTTTTATATCTGAAGAAGATGAAAATTTAATAATTGCTGAAATTAAACCGTATCACCCATTTTGGCGGAGTTACTTCCATATCTCTGGTGCATTAAAATTTCAATTTCAATTTGAAGTTACTGATACATTTAGCGAATGGGGTATAATAAAAGGTGCAGTAGCTGCTGGAGATAGAGCTATTACAGCAGGAAATCATGCATTAGCCTTTAACCAACAAGGAACTTATTTAAAAATAAAATATTACAAACTAGAACACAGTTCTATAATTAATGAAATGAAAGGGCAGCTCAGCTCAAACAGTGCTATTTTATATTCTGAACCTATGGTTATTTTTGATCGTTCAGCACAATTTGCATCAAACAACCATGTTAAATATAGAATTGAAATTTGGAAAGCTAAAGAAAAACCACAACTAATGTTATGCGGTTTTATGACTGACACAGCACTAAATTCGAATTCTGCTGCTACCGTTAATCAGCATTCATTTACAAGATGTGGTGTAACATCAGTTGATGTGTTATGGAATGGTGTGCGCATATGGGAAGAAGCACTAGAGTTTAACAACGCTAGAAAACTATACAACAATCAGAAACTTTATCTTACAAAATCAAACAGATATAAGGTCAATTTTTTCAAAAAAAGCGATCTAGCAAATGGTTGGTGGGTGTTTTGCATCGATTTAAGCATAGGACAAAACGGTAAAGGCAGTAGTTATTTACCATTTGTTCAAGGAAAATTAGAAGTTGAAATTAATCAAGCACACGTTGTAGGTACTAATTATTCACTCGTGTCGTTTGGTGAATCGCCTCTAATTACCGAATGTGTGGATTATAATAACAACGAATGGACAGCCGCTCATCTTCCTTATGTTCATGGTGTAAACGTGAATCCTTTAACTGCTGGAGTTTAAGATGCATGATACTGTCACACTTCAAAGATGTTGTGATACTAACCCATCTATAGTGAAATATTTTGATGAAGTAATGCCTGGAAATTTTTTATACGAAGTTGAAAGAGGTAAATTATATATAATTAACACAGATAACTCAGACAAGCCCGGAACACACTGGATAGCCTTATCAACCATAGATGGCGAATGTGAATTTTTTGATAGTTATGGATTAAAACCATCTACATTAAACAAAGGATGGAAAGAGTTAGATAGGTTTAAATATAGTACAAAACAGCTTCAACAATATAATACAACAGTATGTGGAGATTACTGTTTATTTTACGTGTTTTTTAAAAGCCAAGGTGCTTACATTACAAAGTATTTTAAATAGATTTTCTAGAAATCTTTATGATAACGATCAGCAAGTATACGAAAAAATGCATGCTATGTTTCCTTTATTAAATGTTGACAGTAAACACAGTGGATCTCAATTAAAACTGAGTAAGAAAAAGAGAGTGATACCTTGTCAATCTTGTAAGCAAAGACATTTGTGAATAAATTAATATATTTACAATAATGGCTTCTGTTGTGGATGCTCGAATTCACCTCCCGTGTAACATTGGAATTTATGGCCCATCTGGAGCTGGTAAAACAACATTTTTACTAAATCTATTACAACAAAAAGAAAAACATTTTTCTTTTAAAGGAACCATACAAAATATATTATACTGCTACGGATCTTCCGAACAAACTATTTTTGATGAGTTTAAAGAAATGGGTGTCAAATTTTATAAAGGGATTCCTGATCAAACGACTCTTGATAAATTTTTTAATTATGATGGTGATACACATCATATAATTATTATCGATGATTTAATGAAATCATTTAGTAAAAATGGCGGTGAATTGATGACAAAAGGGCGACACAACAATATAACCACCATAACTATAGAACAAAATCTATACCATCAAGGTAAAGATAGCGTGACTATAAGACGCAATACACACGTACAAGTAATTTTCTCATTTAGGCAAGATATTAATTCTGTAAAACAAACGATAAGAAAATCTGCTGACACCATAAATGATGCAAAAGAAATCATAGATTTTTACAACGACATTATGGCGCAAAACCCACACGGTTACTTAGTTATCGATTTGCATAACAAAACAGATCCTAAAATAACTTATCGTACGAATATATTAGTACAAGAAAAAGAACCAATGTTTTCATTAACTCTAAGTAAAGATCTTGTATCATGAGTGGTGAAGGTCGTAAATTCCCACCATCTCAACCATCGAAAGGTATAGTAGTGCCTACGAATCTTACATTTCACTTATTTGACGCTTATTCTGTAAAACAAAAAGTTAGAGCCACTTTTCCAAATGGTAAAAAGAATTCAACTTCACAAAAAACAGTTAAGGCAGTTTCTAAACGACGCTAATTATAAAGTTGATCCCAAAAATTCAGCATTTATTAAAACATTAGCTGACATTATTTACAACGCCAAACGATTTTCTAAAATAAAAGCTATCATTAACAGCAATCAAGATTTAAAAGATTTTGCGCGTAAACGCATAAGCGTTAAAAAAAGATTTGAAATTTTTAATTCTTCAACTGAATTAATAAGATCGTTAATTTAAAAAAGTTTACATTTCTTTAATCAAGATGAGTAAACGTTTTCAACATTGCGTCGTTATAACAAAAGAAGAATATGACAAGTTAAAGAAAAGAAAACAAACAGGCAGTGGGCTGTTACCCAACTCTGAAAAGGATAAACATTTCCGCCAAAAATTTAAGTATTTTAAAGACAACTTAACTAACGAATACGATAAAGTAGACGATATAATTAAATTAGAATGTTTTATACCAAATATTGGAAGAAGGAAAAGATCCTCCTCAAGGATATACATTACAAAAACTGCTGCAAATTTATAATACAAAGAAGAATGAATTAAGAAATGCCGCAAGCCATCATAGAACAAAAGACGATGCTGAAAACAGACCCGGTCAACACCCTCCTCCAAGACAAACACAACAGACACCGGAAACAACACCAATCGTACCGAAAAAAGTAAAGAAATTAGTGTATGCTTATCAAATAGGTGAATCACCTCAATATATTACTGAGCAAGGTGTGCTGCATCGTGATAAATTAAGTACTGACCACAAAATATATCTTACACGTGCTAAGTCTAAAAAAATAATGCAAACAATTAAACAACAAAAAGGCAGCGGCTTCAAAAAGAAGACACAAAATAAATATAAATCAAAACACAAAACAAGATCAAAGAAACGTGGGATTAAATTAACCACGTGGAAGGAAGTACGTTAGCACATAAATAGCAACATCTTTTCACACTTAGTGCACAACCGTCAACCAGCATGGAGACACCAATTACCAAACGTCCTAATCGCAAACGCAAGAACATGTTTATAGATGACGAGGCTAGAGAAGACTCTATGCCTATTACCGTTGACGATGCAGAACCGACCACATCAGATTTAACCACATCAGATCCAACCACTCCAGTCAACCAAGGTGTGAGACCTATACCAGCTACCCCAGTCAAGCAGGATAAAAAAAGTGAAGACGCAGATATGAAATGTCCAATCTGTACTGGAGACATAGAAGGTGATATTTCTAAGAATGGAAGTCCATTCTTTTTTTGCCAGTTTCAAAAAAGCCTTCATGGTCCGCTACCTTATATGAGCGCACAAAAAGTAGCAAGCGTCCTTATGATGGTTAAATATGATGTACACGATTGTTACAAAACTGTACTTGGAGGTATTTGACCAAAATGCCCTTGCAACGATTTTACAAAGTTGGATTTTCTCACTAAAGGTGGGAAAGAATTTAAGGGGAAGTTAGTATTCAAATGCAAACAAGACCCTACGTTTAACGGGTAAGAGCCATGTGATTACATTTCTTTTGCAGAATATGCAAACAATAACGAAGAACAAGATAAATTACGTTCTTTATATGAGTGTGCTATTGAAGATGCACATGAAATGATAGCTGTTGCTAAGAAAAAAGCTCTTCATGACCTGACCATTTTGGCCAAAAACCACCAAGCATCTCTTAAGACTTTGTAAACCATGTCAAATTAAGCTACAGATGTTGAAGTTCTTTTAAAGAAAGACGACAAGCAAGTTTAATTGTACACTTTCGTTTATGACTTTTCAAACAAACCATGTCAAATTAAGCTACAGATGTTGAAGTTTTAAAGAAAGACGACAAGCAAGTTTAATTGTACACTTTCGTTTATTACTTTTCAAACTAGTCTTTATAGCTAATGGACATGTATTTTTTGATTCAACTATCATTAAACATTACAACATGATCAGTCTTGCATTTAATGTGTGTTGAATAGCTCCATTTATATCGAACAAAACAAGCTCCAAAGCAAAATCATCATTGCCGCATGATTTTTTCTCCTTAACAAGATGATAAATGTAACTACACAACTCCGATATCTTGTTACATTTTTCAACTCCAGATAATATATCATGCTCGCATATCATATCCATGTTTTTCTTCTTTGACAATAAAAATCTATTCGCACCTTGCCCATCTGCCTCACCTGATATATGAGCAAATGATTCAATAGAAAAAACCCACTTTCCAAACGCTTTTCTTAGCATATTTCCATCTCTATCTCTTATAGTATGCTGCTTCGCTAAATCAGTCACGACAGCTAAAGCATAGGTAAATGACCTATCTAAGAACGCTCTTCGCCCTTCTAAAAGATCTGCAAACGTAACAGCCTTAACAGTTGTATGAAATTCCCAACTATGATTACAACCATTGTTTTTCAATCTCTCTTTTTTCTCGCCATTTTTCTCAACTCCTTCCACCATGAAATAATCACCAGTCTTGAAGGCCATATTGAATGTGTGATTACAACAAAACACCATCTTGCATATTAATTACCATTTCAAATTTGACATTTAATTAAATTTAAGTAAACATAATACATTTAATCACATCTACTGCCACATCTGCTTATTATAGTAACAACAAGCACGTTTTATAAAGTCAGCACATCAAACCAAACTTTTAATTAAATTCCAACATCTGCTTATCATAGTAACAACAAGCACGTTTTATAAAGTCAACACATCAAACCAAACTTTTAATTAAATTGCAACATCTGCTTATCATAGTAACAACAAGCACGTTTTATTAAGTCAACACATCAAACCAAACTTTTAATTAAATTGCAACATCTGCTTACCATAGCAACATCTAACATGTGTAAATATGTCAACATTCTATTTATAATATTGACAATCAACAGCTGTGTTAACAACCTTTACCACATGTCAGCTGTAATAAATACCCGCGCTATGTGCAGTTTGCACAAGAAGCCATGGCCCAACTTCTGCTAAAAGACTTGATTGTGACTCCAGGCTACTCGCTAAAATACTTTCACCAAAAAGGACCAAGGTTTGAAACTGCTGCAGCTTCATATTCATGTATTTTGCCGGTATCAAAAACTGTTTTAAAAACACCAATCGTGTCAGATATAGCAAATGGAACAGAAGACACTCCAAAAAACATTCTAACAGCATTTTCTGTCTATCACGTAGATTATCGCCCAACAAATGTACTTTGAAGACTGTAGAACAGAAGCGATTGTAGCTATACCAGTAGCTCATTACACAAATCATTGTTATTTTGCACAACAAAGCATTTACATATGATTTTATGCCTAACGAATTTGAAATTCTTGCTCAAACGAGAGAAACAAAAAAACACAGTGATTATAACACGTTTGTGAGACCCTTATACAAGAGCTTTTTTCAAACTAGCAATAGTAGCACTGTAGCCAATCATATAGCACCATTCCAAGAATTGATGGATAGCTTCATCATGGAACTTCTGGAAAACAAGGTCATAACGCATCATGGAAACAGTAAGTTAGATAATTTTAAGACTGTTTTAAAGCTGAATATATTTACTATCTTCAGCCATTGAAATGGCCCTAAAATTATCTCCTTTATTACCAGGTTCTACACTGTTCCAATATGATATGTGCTTTCCAGCCTTGCCAAATGGTAACGCCTATAACAACCCACAAAGCATCAAACAACTAGCTGTTCGCCTGAAACAAACACCTGTATTCATACTCGTTACAACACCAAACGAAACAACATGCTTCAGTTGTAAACGAAGATGCAAAATAGAATTGCCTACAACAGCCTTGTTTAAACTCACAACAAAACTACGCGAAGCACACACAGGCAGAACACGCTGCTTTCAATGTCTTCAACAACACGAAGAACCAATTTGGACACAAAAAACCTTAACCACTGAACAACGCTATGCACGCTGGCAAGAATGGTGTACATATTCAACTCGACCAGAAACGAAGGACAAAATCGACGAGCTGAGGGGTTTATTAACACCAGCCTATGTCAATAAAAAGTATGTTACTTAATTATAACATAATTGCGGATGTGTGTTGGGTTGACTTTTTGGCGATCTGTGATTTTTATAATTACACCTCGCCAAAAGCTCGATTTAATATCCATCATACAACTGTGGAACTAAATATGTTATAAATAATATTTCGGTGACATACTAATATTTAATTAGCATGTGACAGTGATGTTATTATTCATAATATAATACTATACGTACTATTAATTTGTGGATATTAACTGTGGAGATTGTATTATCTATTTAGATTTGGTGTATACTTTGAGTTTATCTTAAGGTATTGCATCAACTCTGTTTAGATACTATGAGTTAAATATTTTGTATTTATTAAATGATTGAATGTGTGAGGTATTACTCTGCATCCTTTATTTATTATATAACTGTACAACTAAATATGTTATAGATAATGACATTTCTGCTACACATGGCTTTTATTAATTCATGAGTAACAGAAATGACATTATCCGTAACATAATACTCATCATCTATTATTTATTAATACATTATAACACCTTCATGATCTTATAACAGTTGCTATTATAAAATCCTGAAGCTGCAATAATATACTATTACAACCACAAGGACGACAATAATAATTTTTTCTATAAATGCTGGTGCTTGGACAGTTTCAATTTTATATTTAATCTGTACATACACCATCATTCATCGAAAATGCTTATACACAGGATTAAATACCTTTCATTTAATAAATTGAGCTTCATGGACATGTTATATTTACTATAACTTGTCCTATGACCTCACTTTATTTAATGACATCAACATTTATTAAGTTAATTGAAATTTATAAAATACGGATTGGAAAGCACAATGTTTTTATAATATTGGGTTCTTTCCAAACCAGTTTTTATTTATTTCCATACTTAAACAGTTAGAATGTATTACTCTAGATGATGTAGTGATGTGTATTTATTATCCATCACTTACACCATCTCGATTAATTCAATTCAATTATCACAAGATCATTATTACTTAATTGCCGACCAGCTTCTTCATTTAATGTACAGCTTGTCGACAGGTTATCTAATAATAAATCAATTACCATTACAGGTTTCCAGATTACATATACCCAATCATAGCCCCAGAACAGATACAGATCACATACGAAAAGTGTACAAAACAACGACAAGAAGCTCAACTAATGGAAGATCACAGCTTCAGTGATCAGTGCTCAAACGGAGAATGCAGCCCACAAGCTGTCTACGAAATTGAAGAAATAAAAAACTCACTAAGAGCCATACCTGTCTTAGCTACAACAGACAACAAAGAAATAGTATACATGGTAAAAGACCAAGGAGAAACACCAATTGCAAACTGTAAAATACGTTTAATTCGCTTAGACAAATGTTACAAAGTTCAAATCGTCAGTGACATGCTTGTGGAAAATCTAGGCCACGTCAATCTTTTTCCTCGAGAAGAAAATCTAGTTGTCACATACATGCAAGTGTTCAAATTGTTCTTTGAAAGTTTAAAAAAAGATTAAACAACCTCAACATGTAAACACTTATATCTTAACTTTAAACAATAAAATTGTCTAACGGAAATTGACACTGATCCACGTTATTTTTCTTCCCTTGGGGGACGATGCTTTCAACCCTTGAAACCTTATCTTTTCTAGTAGTGTCTAACTTATGTTTATACTTTTGCAAAGTATAATTTTTCAAACGGCGAGAAGAAACACTAACAGGACTCATTTTCACAAGACTAGAAGAAAACAACAAACAGGATTTACGCAAAGCTAACTGTAACTCCGAAAAACTTTCCTCAACATTTTGCAACGCTATTTGATATTTCTGTGTAGCTTCCAAAATAGAAAAAACTTCATCACTAATCCCATAAGAAGCGTGACAAGCTTCTGACGAACAATCACCTATAAACTTGAGACCCTCTTGCAAATACTCCTCCGTGCGCACCTCCAAAACTTGCTCCTTACTAAGTATATGAGTTTTCACTTGATTCTCATTCAACTGCAACCCTCGAACATGTTCTGGAGTTACTAAAAAAACACCATCTCTTTTTCTAACCACCCCAAAATTATTTTCATGTCTAAATGGTAAATTTACAAAATCTTCACAGACTTTTTCTTCTTCTTCTTCAACACGCATGGGTGGGTAAACAGCCTCGTGTAATGCAACGGCTACATCACAATCACTCAAAACAGGTATTCCACCCTCTATAAATGAAAATATATCACAATCAGAAAGTAATCTCTCATATTCTACCACATCCTCTGTTGACGTTGAAACATCCTTGACCATCTTATGTCTTTTTCGAGGTCTACCCTTCCGTTTATAACTCATACTATAACACACAAACGCAACTCATTTCTCATTTAATCTTTAATGTCAATAGCAACGTCACGCACATGTTTTGCACAAAATAAACAACTGTCATCAGCTGAACAAAATAATACACCTACACGAGTTTTAAAAGCTTCTTTCTCATATAACACACATGCTCTTTTAAACAAATCATAACCCATACTCTTTCTTTCTTTACACAAACTAACAAAACGATCATCAACTCTCTTATAAGAAAAACGATTAAAAAAGAATGTATCTCTATTATTACGACTGCATAAACACATCACACGATAACGCCACTTAGCCAAACAATAAGATAATAAATTACTAATTTTAGCACTTTTAACACTACAATATTTAACAATCCCACTACCTGACGCCATTTTAAATAACACACTTTCTCTAGATAATAACTTTAACTGTCTTTCAACACGATACAAAATGCGACTACTACACTTCTTAGTTTTCAAAATATGTAAATCTTCACGACAACTAACAATACTTTCACACACATCATCTAACAAATGCTCTAAATGGATACCTTGAAATTCAAACGATCCACTAGTAACTTCATTAATTCTTCTTGAAATAAGAGCTGCTTTACTCTCAGCAATCACGCATAAAACTTCTTCATTAACCACATCACTCAACGGTAACTTCAACTCCGACGTCTGGTACTCTAGAGACTCTGCCATCTCTAACAATGTAGTGTCCTCTGAAAGCACCTCCATCGGTAATTCCGCAGTCAGATCCACCACCTCCGCACACGTCTCCTCCACTTCCACTCTCGCTCTCTTCACCTCCTGAATTATTGGAGCCCCAGCTTCCACGCTTTCTCCCGCCCTTTTCAAACAATCGCTTTCTTTTACGCACTGTGACATTCTCACCCCTTTCGTCTACTTCTGCTTGTTCTTTTATCTCTCCTTCTTCTGCTTCTTCCTCCTCCTCTTCTTCTTCTTCTTCTCCTTCTTCTTCTACACCTCCACTACAACTAGCTATCACCTCTCTACACTTCTCGAGGTATTTAGTACACATAGACTCATGCACAGACCACACTGGAATAGATGTTTTATACGCTTTACACAAAGAAATTAAACGCCTCACTAGCTTTGAATTGATTTTTAAAATGTAATCACACTTCTCTTTCATTTCTTGACTTTGTTGACACAATGAACGGAAAGAATCAGTACACTGAACAAAAGTAGGTAAACCCTTTTCAGAAACTAATGCGTCGATGTCAAAATCCTCATCATTTTTAATCTTATCCTCATAATACTTTATTTTATAACCCACATCAGCAATCGCATTCGATAACCCTTCATTTGACTTATAAGCAACATCAAAAACTTTCTTATACGTTTCAATATAAAACTGTCTTAATAACACATCAAGTTCAAACACAAAATCGGGCAAACAATTACAACCACGTCCAAAAATATCGTTATCATCATGCACATCACAAATAGTTCTACAACTATTATTCAGTACTTTTGTCACCTCAGCTCTAGCAGCAAGCTCTGAAATATCACCCAATTTTGACAACGACATCTTTCAAACCCTTCAACTAACGTCTACAGCTTTCCAATGCAAACAACGCTTTAATAAAAAAAACGGAAACTTGTCAAAAAACTCATTAGCATCTTCATAACACTCAAACTGAAAAGCTGCATACGACTCTGAATCCTCACAAACACAATTATATAACACACATTTACTTCTATGAACAAGCAAAATAATTAAATAATCAACCATACAACTAAGTTTTTTAGCAGAATAATCACAACACTCATTTAACCTAAAAAACAAATCAAAAGCATCTTTTTCTGCCTCATCTGAACTAAACTCACGAGGTTTAAACTTTACAACAGTATAATACATCATATACCTATAGCCACTTTACCTTTCATAGCAATCAATGTACCCTTTTCCAATAATTTTTATTTTTCAACCTTTCTAACCTGTTAATCATAACTTTATCAGCTTTGAGTTTATCTTTCACCCCTTTCGCACGCCCATAAGCCAAATCATGCCGCCTTGCAATCCTGTCAAGCCTATTTTTAGGCTTCTTTGACATATCCTTTGTCCAGGACCAACATAATTATGCCCCGGCAAGTGAAGTGGACCAACTATGTCACTAACAGCACTAAGCACTCGATGAATATCAAATCTCTTATAGCCATATGGATCTTTAACTTTTCTATTTGCAACAACCCTCTTACGACGTTTCCTAGTTCTCATATCTTTCTTCAATTCACCAAATAAGCTGAAAAAATGATCCCAATAAAAACGCAATCTTGTAAGCACCATTATTCAAATGAGCTCTGTCAAAAGTAGTCGGAATGATCGACAACCCTCACCCTCTATTGTCCCGACCACGTGTTGCGCATACTAATGAGCGTCGTATTTACTTCCGCCCTCGAAGAACAATGGTGCGGTGAGCACCTTTGACCCAGACACCACACCCACCCCTGGCGCCAGTGACATCATCATCCCCATAGCAACACCATGGTAACATGAATAAATTACCCACCTCATGAATAAAATTTGAGATTATATCCCTATATACCACTACTTTTAAACATAATGTCACCTCCTCTATTTTATATATCGACTGGTCTTGAAACTTCCATTACAACAGCCACAACATATGTCATGTCTTGTTAACAACGTCCATATATCCCTCTTTAACATCAACAAAAGTGAGACATCTTTCACTTGTACAAAGTTCCCACAAATGATGATATTCATTCTGCTTTAACAAATCTATTTTTTCATCTCTATCTTGAAACCCTTCGACGGTAAAATAATAATTCACTCCAATTCCCATGTGTGCATATGAATAATGAACTAATAATTTATGTAATTAACTCCCTTAAGTGACACCTCTATAATTAAAAACACATTTCATTTTCTCAAACGCAACACGTCAACTATCATCAACACTTATTATACCAGGATTAATGATGCTGATAATTACTTTTTCTTATACAAACACATTTCATTTTCTTAAACGCAACACGTCAACTATCATCGACACTAATCCTACTACAGTACTGTGCAAAAGTAATAAGAACGAATTTCGTCGAATTTCGACAAAATTTGCCGAAATTGCGCGATATTTCGAAGAACGCGAATTTTCGGCGATATTTCGATGAACCTATTGTTCTGAAATTATCGAAATTTCGTGCAGGGATGCGAAATTTCACATGGCATTTCGTTGTAGGCGGTGCGAAATTTCGGTCGAAATTTCGTTCTGGAGAGCGAAATTTCGTTTAAAGAAGCGAAATTTCGGGCAGCAATTTATTTGGCGGCGCGAAATTTCGCTTGAAATGTCACTACCGGTAATTACATGTAATCATTTCATCGCTTAGTGTTTGGAATTTACAGTTTTATGGCACCATATTTCTATCGGCATTTGGCTAACCGTATGAACCTACTCAAGTTTCGGTACAGCTGGTTCTTGTTTTGATATGGTCGTGCTGTTAAATGACCCAGTCTTATGTTGAGTGTTGACGTGTTTTGATCCCGAGACACTGTCACGCTGTAACACTGAAATCGATTAGATCTTTGTTTGGTGGTTTTTCAAAACGAAGATCCGCGCAAAAACGCTCGTCTTGTAGTTTTGCCTGCCTCGAACTTCAAAACAAAGACCCACTTTGACAGCAAAACGCTGAAATTGATTAGGTCGTCACTTTGTAGTTTTGCCCGCCTCGAAATACAAAACGAAGACCCGCGCAAAAATGCTTCATTTGATGCTAAAACAATGAAATCGATTAGGTCCTCGTCTTCTTGTTTTGCACGTCTCAATCTTCAAAACAAAGACCCTCGCTAAAAGGCTTTATTTGACGGCAAAAGGCTGAAATCGATTAGGCCTTCGTTTTAGTTTTACCCGCCTCAAACTACAAAACGAAGACCAGCGCTAAAACGCTTTATTTCACGCTAAAACATTAAAGTCGATTAGGTCTTCGTTTTGTAGTTTTGCTCGCATCGAATTAAAAAGCAAACCCGCGCTAAAATGTTCTATTTGACACTAAAACATTTGAGTTGTGAACTCGCCGTAGTGTTAACATAACTTTGCAATGATAAAACGTGACGATGAGAAATATATAATGGTAGTTTACAGCCATTTGAATGAAACTAAAATGAACTCCTGGCCGCCGTATCGGTAAGATCTATTGCGTGAAGAGAGGAAGAGAGACGCCGAGTTTGAGGTAAGATTTTTTTTACTTTCCCTTGAGGTTGTTTTCACGCAAATGGACACAATGGAGATCGAACGTACTTGTATTTGAAGGATTTAGACATTAACTTGTTGTTGTTAGCTAAGCGAAAGAACAACATTTGAACAAGTCCCTAAATCACAAGTAAGTTTATCGGTTTTGCGAAATTTCACTGAGCACGTGTTCACGTTAGTCTCGTTCCACTGAGCATGAACTTTCGCCGACATTTCGTTTGTTCGAAATTTCGCATGGCTCATTTTTGCGAAATTTCGCTGATATTTCGTTCCATTTAGCGCGAATTTTCGCTAATATTTCGCTTGTGCGAAAAATCGCTCCTTCGATTTTTCGATGTCCTGTTCGAAATTTCGCACAATCCTACGAAATTTCGCATGTCTAATGTGCGAAACTTCGAGCGAAAAGTCGGCGAAATTTCGATGAGAACAAAGCGCGAATTTCGACGAAATTCGCTCTCATTACTTTTGCACAGTACTGTAGGATTAATGATAGAGATAATTACTTTTTTCTTATATAGACACCATTCCATTTTTTCAGATATAACAACACGTTTAAACAATATAACATCTGTTACAATAATAAGCTTTTTCTTACATAAACACGTTCCCAGTTTATATAAACACTTTCCCGCAATAACATCTGTTACAATAATAAGCTTTTTCTTACATAAACACGTTCCCAGTTTATATAAACACTATACCGCAATAACATCTGTTACAATAATAAGCTTTTTCTTACATAAACACGTTCCCAGTTTATATAAACACACTTTCCTGTAATTTGGTAACATACATCAGCTGCTATCACAACATACTTTCACTCTCAAGCTCCAAGATGAAATCACAGCTCAAACTCAAACATCTTGTTGCAAACGTAAGTTACACACTTAAAAATTTCCACTCTAGAGGACCTAGATTTGACACATTTTGTTTCTTTTACAAACATTTTACTTTCTTCGAATGTTGTACAAAAGATCGCTATTTCAACCACTCCCAAGGAAGCAACAACACTCTGCTCCTGTACTAAAGACATACTCGCTCTTTATTCAATATACCATGTGAGGTATAATGATTTTAAAAACACTACACCTGATCCAAATTTTAAAATAGAAACAATTGTAGCACTACCACTAGCACATTACACAAATCACCACTTTTTTTTTCACAACCACAAGTAAATATGCTACAAATCCTTCCTCAAGAAATCACTATAGCGTACCAAACTAGAGACATTCAAAGACAACACAATCACAACACATTTGTGAAACCACCCACTGAACAATTCTCAATTATAGTACAATCCACTAACGTGGACACAACAACCATCATGGTAAATGAAGAGCTAATCGACGGTTTCCTGAAAGAACTGGTGAATAACGAAATCCTGACAACCACAAATACAAGTAAGTACCTTGCATATCTATCTGAATGCTTACTCTATATCACCATCTCACATACCATTTTTTTCCCTTTAGGTGATGTATATGAATATAATATACCGTACCCAATCCCTCCACCATCAAAGAAATTTGATTCACCATACATAATTGCAGAAATGCCTGTAACTATTTTCATTGCACCTAGCATGTTACTAACACAAACCATTTCTGAAACAACATGCTTCAGTTGTGGATGGACTTGTAACTTAGAACAAAAAAGAGCACAACCTTACAAAATAACAACCCTAACTACGAAAAGCACACCAGCAGAGCACAATGCCCAGAATGCACATTCAAACACACACTCCCCGTTTGGGAAATAAAATCGCTGACTTCAGAACGCCACATCTGTTAGCAGGAGTGGTGTACTTACAGCAACCGCCCAGAAACAGAAGAAAGACTACCTGATCTGAGAAGCAAACTAACCGCTCAATACATCTACAAGAAGTAAGTGGAAAAAAAAGTGTGTTCATTATTACATATGGTTTTGGGAAAGTGTTATTTTATAACAACACCATCCTAAAATTGTATATAATTTTGACAATCAACCTGGAGAAATAAGTGATTAGATGTTGTTTCAGCTAGTCAACTTTTTAATAGTTGTCTCTACTGAAACGATCTCTAATTCCTTAACCTCATCTCATCAAAGGAAGACCTCTTAGGAATTAAAAGCATCATCCTAAAACTGTATTTAATTTTAACAATCAACCTGAAAACTGACAAAGAAAATAATATTAATAACATTTCGGTGATGTACAATGTTTACCAATGTACAGCACTGAACTGTTTCTAATATTTTGTTTTCAAATCATTAAATGGATCTAGATATGTTAATATGGTATTTCAGGATATTTACCTATTTATTAGGTCATACCCTGGAATACCACTTTAAAATATCTACCTCAATTGTATATTTTCTTCTTCCTTTTATATTGTGTAATAGGATCAAACAATTGTTTCATCTGTTCACTCAGCAAAGGATGATTTAAATATCAATCTTCACTGTGTGAATATATGAATAAAATTACACCACACCAATTATTTTATACAATAGAAACATTTTTATTTTCAACCATTTTTAATCATGCTTCATTGTGGAAATGGAGAAGTAAAAACATAATTAGTGCAATAGGACAAAAATGTACCTATTCTTCTGATTTTCTCTTGCCAATTCGTTTTATTCAAATTGACAGTGAAAATCGGATAAATATGTATACACATATGACGGGAATCTATTTTTTAATTGTCAGAGTTGTGGGCATTTTATAATGCCACATATCTGGCAATTATAAAATATTTTTACCACTAACCTCAACCCTTTAACGAGTAAATCATCTGGTATTAAACAGAGAAATAATTAAGTATTATAATGGATTTACGAAAATTTATTATTTGATCTTTGATGTAATCATACTCTTTTATCGAAGCGATACATCAAATATCAAATCATATTTTATTTCACTCTTCTGGAATGAAACTTATCAACTTGTGCTTATTACTTCACTTTACAGAGTGGAGCTACATTTATGAAGCACTTCACTGAAACGTGGATTAATATGTACATCTTTCACATTATTTCATTATTTCATCTGCTTCGATTTCTGAAAAGATATGATTATTTAATATTCATATCCTTTCAGAAACCGACACATGTGAAAGCATTTTCTAACATAGATGTCTCTAGTTCAAAATCTGATAGACGCATATGGACAGATCTTTTACCATGTCTCGGTTTCTAAAGAATGCGACTATTTAATATTCGTAGGCTTTTAGAAACCAATAGATGGGTGAGAAAAATGCCACTTATATCTACTCTAATGATTACTTTTATCATTCATTTCAAGATTTCCAGATTACATCTTCCCAATAATGAGTGATGTTTCATTTTACATCAAATTCCCGCCATGCAAGATGACACCACCAGAAGCACAAATTCAGGATGATCCCCATTCCTATGGCAATGAATGCACCGCATATATCTGCAACCCACTAACCAGTGACACCATTGCTCAAGGAAACAGTGCAATAAAAAAACACTTTCCTGTAATTGCAACAACAAACTTAAAGAACATGTTATTTATATATAAAGCGCCAACACTCGCACATCAATACTGCAATGTGAAATTTATTATGTTCGTCTAAACAAGTTGCAACAAGTACAATCTGTAGCACGTATCAAAATGGACGACATCCCTAACCTACATATTTCTGAAGAAGAACAAGTTATATTAAACACTTATGCAACATTACTCAAACTTTTTATTTCAACCCTTAAACAAGATTAAAACATCACTGTTAACCAATAAAGTTACTTATTGGAAACTGACTTTGAGTTGTATCTTTTTTCTGAGTTGGAATATTTCGCTCCACTTTTGCTACTTTTTCTTTTCGAACTGTATCCAACTTATGTTTATATTTCTGCAGCGTATAACTCTTCAAACGGCGTGACGAAACACCAATACCATTCATCTTAACAAATGATGAAGGAAGTAATAAACAAGACTTCTGTAATGCTACCTGTAAACCAGAAAAACTTTTCTCGAGATTTTGCAAGGCCAGTTGATATTCTTCAACGGCATCCAAAATAGAAAAAACCTCATCACTTATATCATAAGGCGACCGAGAAGCCTCAAATGAACATTCTCCTACAAACTTTAACCCCTCTTGTAAATAATCTTCAGTACGAACCTCCAAAACCTGTTCGCTACTTAAAGAATGAGCTTTAACCTGATTTTGAGTTAATTGCATTCCCCGAATATGTTCCGGTGTAACAAGATAAACACCATCTCTCTTTCTAACTACTCCAAAATGATTCTCCCCTTGAACAGGCAAATCAGCTTCAACTTGAATCAAACTTTCCACATCATCTTCACTAACAGGTAGTGAGTCCAACTCACTTAAAGCAATTGCCAAATTGCAATCGCTCAAGTGAAATGAATCAGCATCTAACAAAAAGACATCCAAATCATCACAAAATGTATTTGTAACGAAATCTTCTGTCAAATTAGAAGCATCACACATCACTTTTCACCTTTTCCGAGGTCGCCCCCTCTTCTTAAAACTCATCACACAACATAATGTCTTCTCTTTCTAATCTTTAATAGTAATAACATTGTCACTCTCATGACGTAAACAAAACAAACACTTGTCACTTCCTGAACAATACATACTACCATAACACTTTTGCTTTAATTCAATTTCAGCAAACTTACTAAACATTTTAAACAAACTATAATTCATTTTTTCTCTTTTTTTTTTACACAATGAATGATACCCCGAACAGCTTCTCTTATAACTAAAGTGTGCCCAAAAAAATTCATCGAGTTTTCGACAAGCAACAACACACATGATATTATAACGCCACTTTGCTAAATAAAAAGATACAAGATTTTTGAACATCAGAGTATCTCAAAATTCCACAATTACATAACTTAGAAAACAAATTACTCTCACTCATCTGCAAAAAACTCAAACGTTTTCAAACACGTTCAATCATTTTCTCACTAGCATGCTTTCTTTTCAAAATAACCAAAGCCTCACGACAACTATTTCATCACAAAGATCACTCAACAAACTTTCAAAATAACTACCTTTAACCTGAAGTGAACTATTAGCAAGCACCTTAGAAACTCTTTCTGCAACATCTCTGCTCTCTAATGTAGTAGGAGTTTTCTTAATAATAATAATAAGAAGAAATAAGGACTTTGGGGCGAACTTCTGGCTGATCTGACGAATGTAATGACGTTTCGGCTGTTCAGCCTTCTTCAGATTAAAAAGTTTAAAAACTAAGAACTAAAAACTATTTACAATGGTTGTGCTAGTCTGAGGTCCTAGCTTATATAAGTCAGCTGATTACCAAATACAGAAAAGGTGAGTTTTGACATATATATATAATATACATACAATTATGTATTATATGTGTATAAATGATATAAAATGTATACTCCCAAGTTTTTCCTCCTACTGATCTGTCCAATGGGTCCTTAAAAAATCTGTCATTGGGCTGCCATACAAATCGTCTAGGTTCATCGCAAGTCATCACATGTTCTCTTACGATTCCTCCGGGATGATGGGTTAGTGTGAACGCAGGTCTTGCACTGCGGGCGATGACAGGGAAAGGTTCCAGTTGAATCTCTCACAAGGATCCTGATCAATGCGGGAGACCTTCTCCACGCCTCGCCACGGAAGGTTGTGATGTACTCCATGGGCTACTTTTCCCCCTTGAACAGTTGTAGTTCTCGGCTCAAACATATGTTGCCACATGTGATTGATCGTCCATCTGTCTCCTAATTACTTAGCAACGGGTGAAACTTTCCCCAAGGTTAAATTCTGTGGTGCTCCTTTGGCTTAGAGTACAATTTTGGTCACTTGACCAGTCACGCGTTCAAAATATGAAACAATCTTAAATCAGCGATTGATTTTCGTGGCGAACTTTGTTTAAAGATTAATAAATCAGCGTTTTGAATTGAAAATTTTATTTAATAAATGTCCCTGATCCAGGTCAATGGCGTCTCTACAAAATGTACCATTACCAAAGTGAGCCCCTTCCCCAAACTCTTCGTATTCTTGTCCTCTGGTCGCACCTGGCCCCTGGGTGGTCTATTAAAAAAGGGGCGAAGGTGAGACTTAGTTTTCATGCTATGCCACTCGAGCCAGCTCTACATGGGGGTGCATAAGTTCCGTCTGGACCACACGAGTTCTTATGCTACGCCATCCAATGTCCTTGGCTTTATGTCAGTTCGTTGTGGACTACGTGAGAGGATATACCATGCATTCAGACGTCTATGGCTGTGTCAGTTCATTGTGGACTATGTGGGAGGATATACCATGCCTTGTGACACCCATGGCTCTGCGTCAGTTCCTTCTGGAGTGCGTGGAAGGATATGCCATGCCTTGAGACGTCCATGGCCTTGTGTCAGTCAATCATGGATTACACGTGTGTATGTATCGTGCTACGTCACAGCTCTTGTACAATTTCTCGCGATCGCGCAGTATAAATGCAGCAACGGCGTCTCGTCTAAATAAGTTCAGCTAAAGTTACGAAAATGGATAAAGTGTGTATGGTTATGGATTTGGAGGGATTTATGCTGGAAAAACGTTTCCATGTAAGGGAACTTGGAGCCTTCCATTAGAAGGGAAGGAGAAGCCACTTTAAATTTGTTATGCCAATGCCTTTTGAGTGCCTTTCAGAGGAAGATCGTAAAAGCGCAAGTCATGTGATGCAACATGGGCATGGCTTGCGCTTTAAGCCAAAGAGATGTGAAAAAGCCTTGAGTCAAGAATATGTTGAAAAAACATAAATGAACATATACAATAACATTATTGTATAGAGCAACTCACTAGCTTTCCAACGGTACCTTGGTTGGCTCTGTAAGTGCAACGGTTCTTTTTTAATGATTTTTTTCCTATTTAATCCTCGTGGATATCTTTGCGTGAAAACTACATGAGGTCCCCTTCGACAAGATCTTCGGACTGTGAGTACACGTTTTTTTTGCTCCGTAATTTATGCTATTTTGCGCCATTAAAACACTGCGCTGAAGCGATTTAACTATCCAGAGACTTACGTAAGGTGCTCGTGACCTTGCCGATATGGTTTGCCAAATGTTTCGTCTAGTCGCTTCTGCGCAGTGACCGTGTAAAGATAAGGGAGCCCTTCCATACTTGTGGTGTCATTTTAAAGGCTTTTCTAGTACGTTTTATGCTGTTTTTTTGCTTATGTCTATGTAAGGGCTACCACAAGGAAGGCAACTGATCAAGTTTTATTTAAATCGATTGCATTGTACCTTTGTAATTAAGTGATTAAGGGTCAAACTTCAACCGTCAATAACTTTGCGCATGCGCAATGCCATGCGTCGCTGGTTATGTCAAATGGTACTTCTCGACGTGCATGTTGTGCATACCAAGTCTGGTGAAAATCGATCAAAAACTCGCGAAGTTATTAACGTTTGAAGTTTTTACCCTAGTGTCCTTTGCGGGATTAGAGCGGGGTTACTGCACATGCGCGTAACGTCGAGACTTTAAGTCCTTATAACTCCTATGCGTTATATGCTTCGGGCTCAAACTTGCAGGGATGTTAGTACGCTATCACGGCTATCCCATCAATAGGTCAAAACGCTACTGCGCATGCGCAGAACATTCAAAAAGTGGCATATGTTTAACCTCCTATAACTCCTACGCGTTTTGACCGTTTGGCCTCAAACCCCGGTCAAAACGTTACCGCGCATGCGCAGAACATTAATTCCTTATGACTCCTACGCGTTTTGACGCTTTGGCCTCAAACTTACAGAGATGTTAGTACACCATCAGGATTACACCATGAATGGGTCACCACATTACTGCGCATGCACAGAGCAGTATGACGTAAAGCTCCAACGCGTTTTAATGACTTGGACTCCGACTTCCAGGAATGTAGACCACAGGTTAACTGTGACTGAGCGTGCTCAAAATTAAAGATATGCTAATAAAGGAATCGAGTTTCCAGCTGCAAAAGCAGAGAGGGGGCAAGTTCCCACCGCTAACTGGAGGCAAGTGCCCAAATGTTGTGGGCACTTGCCCTCCTATGGAAACTGGGAATTTGCCCCCCTAGTCCTAACTCCCTATGACTCCTACGCGTTTTAATGCTTGGGCCTCAAACTTGCGGAGATGTTAGGACACTATCACGGCTATCCCACCAATGGGTCAAAACGTTACTGCGCATGCGCAGAACATTGAAAAGGTGGCATATGATTAACCTGTTATAACGCCTACGAGTTTTGACCGTTTGGCCTCAAACTTGCAGAGATGTTAGATTAAGGTAAATTATATTATTTAGGTCAATCTCTTCTGTGAGCAATTTCCTTGCTATTTCTAACCCTTGTGGAATCCTTGCAATCATAATGGCTAACTTGAACAAACTACACTCTTTGTTCACTGACGTGATGGACCTGAAGCAACCTCCAAGTGCTGCTGACCTGGAGGACGAGGTGGTACGGCCAATTAATATGCCCAAATTTTCAATGAAGCAGTTGAAACGCTTCCAGTTCCAACTTGCCCACGACGCAGAGGCGTCCAGGCGTTTGGGTTTTAACACGTTGAGGGAGACTGCCGAACTAGCCCTTACGCTGCTCGATCAGGTTACCAGACTCACATTCAACCGCCATCTGGACAGCCTGGCCTTGAAGGGGCCAGAGGTGGCT
Organism: Pachyseris speciosa; assembly: GCA_016490735.1. NCBI lineage: Eukaryota > Metazoa > Cnidaria > Anthozoa > Scleractinia > Pachyseridae > Pachyseris > Pachyseris speciosa. The sequence goes on from JAEMWC010000284.1 coordinate 146,006, forward strand.
GAAAATGTCGTTGACATTCTCGACGACATTAAGACCTCTGTCCTCTTTGAGGAAAATAAGGAGGATGAGGAGGAGGAGGAGGAGGAGGGAGAGCCGTGCGGAGAATCTGACTTGATTCTCCGCTTGTCCAGTGATGATTAGGAGGGGGTTCCCGGGACAAGTGACGAGTCGCCGTCGAAATACATCAAAACGGAGAGGGCCTGTAAGGTTGTGGGAAAAGGAAACACCAAAAAGAACGGCAAGGACAGCTCAAAAAGGAGGCGAATAGCCTGGGATGAGGACGACGTGGAGGAGATTACCCAGGGATTCGCCTCCTTCCAAAAAACTCCAAAAAAGTCTGTTATCATGGATGTATTTGCCAGCACTGACACACTAGACAGTGTTATGCAACGGAACGGGGAGAAGAGGTGCTACGAGAAGGTGAAGGCAATCTTCAAACAGAGGAAACGAGAAAGAGAAGAGGAGGAGGACCACGAGGACAACCAATCCTCAAACGCTCATTAAGCAAGGTTGCTTCCTCTTGGAAAAAAAAAAACAAAAAAGTCCAAAAAAAACAACAACACAGGGGATGCGTTTTCGGCAATTACCTTCCCCACAAAAAAAAACACAAAACACAAAAACACACACACAAAAAAAAGGGAACGGGGGACCAGGCTAACCACAACATCAAATCCTGGCAACACCGAGTGGGGGTGGTTACCCCATGATACCCCCAAGAGACATCGATTGCAATGTTTGCGATTTGTCTGGGATAAAACACGAGCTAGGGTAACCAATCCCTGGGGAGTGCCCCACAAAGAGCTTCATTGCTTTACATTTCTTCTCTTGAAAATCCTGCCATACCTGTGCAGTACTCTACCAACAGAACTAACGAGCATCACTCGCCCGTCGTCCCTCTCTCGTCCTCCTCTAACCCTGGCTGCTCTCTACTGGAATCAAACTCGCCACCTCTGCGATACCTGTGCAGTACTCTACCAACTGAGTTAACAAGCAAGACCTCTGCCTTACCTGTGCAGTACTCTATCAACTGAGTTAACAAGCAAGACCTCTGCCATACCTGTGCAGTACTCTACCAACTGAGCTAACAAGCATCAATCGCCTGTCGTCCCTCTCTCCTCCTCCTCCTCCTTTCCCCTGGCAACCTCTGCGATACCTGTGCAGTACTCTACCAACTGAGTTAACAAGCAAGACCTCCGCCTTACCTGTGCAGTACTCTACCAACTGAGCTAACAAGCATCAATCGCCTGTCGTCCCTCTCTCCTCCTCCTCCTCCTTTCCCCTGGCAACCTCTGCGATACTTGTGCAGTACTCTACCAACTGAGTTAACAAGCAGGACTTCCGCCTTACCTGTGCAGTACTCTACCAACTGAGTTAACAAGCAAGACCTATGCCATACCTGTGCAGTACTCTACCAACTGAGTTAACAAGCAAGACCTCTGCCATACCTGTGCAGTACCTCTTCCTGGCCTTCCTGGGTTGGAAGGATCTCTTGTCCATGGGTTTAAACCCCTATCCCTAATGTTATGCCATATGTGCTTTTGTGTCAAACTCCTTATTGCATTGACAGATGGGATGTTTAAAACCCCTGTTCCTCTTGTCCATGAGCTGTGCCTTTGTAGAACTGCTGAGACATGACATTGATAGTTGAAATGTTTTTTCCATGTTTTTAAAACCCCTGTTCCTCTTCGCCATGAGCTGTGCCTTTGTAGAAATGCTGAGACATGACATTGATAGTTGAAATGTTTTCCATGGATGTCTAACCCCTGTTCCTCTTCTCCATCAGCTGTGCTTTTGTGGTAACATTGAGACATGACATTGATAGTTCAAATGTTTTTCCATGGATGTCTAACCCCTGTTCCTCTTCTCCATCAGCTGTGCTTTGGTCAACACATTGAGACATGACATTGATAGTTCAAATGTTTTTCCATGGATGTCTAACCCCTGTTCCTCTTCTCCATCAGCTGTGCTTTGGTCAACACATTGAGACATGACATTGATAGTTGAAATGTTTTTCCATGGATGTCTAACCCCTGTTCCTCTTCTCCATCAGCTGTGCTTTGGTCAACACATTGAGACATGACATTGATAGTTGAAATGTTTTTTCCATGTTTTTAAAACCCCTGTTCCTCTTCTCCATGAGCTGTGCCTTTGTAGAAATGCTGAGACATGACATTGATAGTTGAAATGTTTTTCCATGGATGTCTAACCCCTGTTCCTCTTCTCTCCATCAGCTGTGCTTTGGTCAACACATTGAGACATGACATTGATAGTTGAAATGTTTTTTCCATGTTTTTAAAACCCCTGTTCCTCTTCTCCATGGGTTTGAAACCCCTATTGCATTCCCTTTCAATTTCCTTTTCTGCATTCATTGATTGCAGGCAATACGTGTCATACACAGGGCAATGGTTGTGATTTGTCTGGGATACAACACGAGCTAGGGTAAGCATCATCCTAAAACTGTATTTAATTTTAACAATCAACCTGAAAACTGACAAAGAAAATAATATTAATAACATTTCGGTGATGTACAATGTTTACCAATGTACAGCACTGAACTGTTTCTAATATTTTGTTTTCAAATCATTAAATGGATCTAGATATGTTAATATGGTATTTCAGGATATTTACCTATTTATTAGGTCATACCCTGGAATACCACTTTAAAATATCTACCTCAATTGTATATTTTCTTCTTCCTTTTATATTGTGTAATAGGATCAAACAATTGTTTCATCTGTTCACTCAGCAAAGGATGATTTAAATATCAATCTTCACTGTGTGAATATATGAATAAAATTACACCACACCAATTATTTTATACAATAGAAACATTTTTATTTTCAACCATTTTTAATCATGCTTCATTGTGGAAATGGAGAAGTAAAAACATAATTAGTGCAATAGGACAAAAATGTACCTATTCTTCTGATTTTCTCTTGCCAATTCGTCTTATTCAAATTGACAGTGAAAATCGGATAAATATGTATACACATATGACGGGAATCTATTTTTTAATTGTCAGAGTTGTGGGCATTTTATAATGCCACATATCTGGCAATTATAAAATATTTTTACCACTAACCTCAACCCTTTAACGAGTAAATCATCTGGTATTAAACAGAGAAATAATTAAGTATTATAATGGATTTACGAAAATTTATTATTTGATCTTTGATGTAATCATACTCTTTTATCGAAGCGATACATCAAATATCAAATCATATTTTATTTCACTCTTCTGGAATGAAACTTATCAACTTGTGCTTATTACTTCACTTTACAGAGTGGAGCTACATTTATGAAGCACTTCACTGAAACGTGGATTAATATGTACATCTTTCACATTATTTCATTATTTCATCTGCTTCGATTTCTGAAAAGATATGATTATTTAATATTCATATCCTTTCAGAAACCGACACATGTGAAAGCATTTTCTAACATAGATGTCTCTAGTTCAAAATCTGATAGACGCATATGGACAGATCTTTTACCATGTCTCGGTTTCTAAAGAATGCGACTATTTAATATTCGTAGGCTTTTAGAAACCAATAGATGGGTGAGAAAAATGCCACTTATATCTACTCTAATGATTACTTTTATCATTCATTTCAAGATTTCCAGATTACATCTTCCCAATAATGAGTGATGTTTCATTTTACATCAAATTCCCGCCATGCAAGATGACACCACCAGAAGCACAAATTCAGGATGATCCCCATTCCTATGGCAATGAATGCACCGCATATATCTGCAACCCACTAACCAGTGACACCATTGCTCAAGGAAACAGTGCAATAAAAAAACACTTTCCTGTAATTGCAACAACAAACTTAAAGAACATGTTATTTATATATAAAGCGCCAACACTCGCACATCAATACTGCAATGTGAAATTTATTATGTTCGTCTAAACAAGTTGCAACAAGTACAATCTGTAGCACGTATCAAAATGGACGACATCCCTAACCTACATATTTCTGAAGAAGAACAAGTTATATTAAACACTTATGCAACATTACTCAAACTTTTTATTTCAACCCTTAAACAAGATTAAAACATCACTGTTAACCAATAAAGTTACTTATTGGAAACTGACTTTGAGTTGTATCTTTTTTCTGAGTTGGAATATTTCGCTCCACTTTTGCTACTTTTTCTTTTCGAACTGTATCCAACTTATGTTTATATTTCTGCAGCGTATAACTCTTCAAACGGTGTGACGAAACACCAATACCATTCATCTTAACAAATGATGAAGGAAGTAATAAACAAGACTTCTGTAATGCTACCTGTAAACCAGAAAAACTTTTCTCGAGATTTTGCAAGGCCAGTTGATATTCTTCAACGGCATCCAAAATAGAAAAAACCTCATCACTTATATCATAAGGCGACCGAGAAGCCTCAAATGAACATTCTCCTACAAACTTTAACCCCTCTTGTAAATAATCTTCAGTACGAACCTCCAAAACCTGTTCGCTACTTAAAGAATGAGCTTTAACCTGATTTTGAGTTAATTGCATTCCCCGAATATGTTCCGGTGTAACAAGATAAACACCATCTCTCTTTCTAACTACTCCAAAATGATTCTCCCCTTGAACAGGCAAATCAGCTTCAACTTGAATCAAACTTTCCACATCATCTTCACTAACAGGTAGTGAGTCCAACTCACTTAAAGCAATTGCCAAATTGCAATCGCTCAAGTGAAATGAATCAGCATCTAACAAAAAGACATCCAAATCATCACAAAATGTATTTGTAACGAAATCTTCTGTCAAATTAGAAGCATCACACATCACTTTTCACCTTTTCCGAGGTCGCCCCCTCTTCTTAAAACTCATCACACAACATGTCTTCTCTTTCTAATCTTTAATAGTAATAACATTGTCACTCTCATGACGTAAACAAAACAAACACTTGTCACTTCCTGAACAATACATACTACCATAACACTTTTGCTTTAATTCAATTTCAGCAAACTTACTAAACATTTTAAACAAACTATAATTCATTTTTTCTCTTTTTTTTTTACACAATGAATGATACCCCGAACAGCTTCTCTTATAACTAAAGTGTGCCCAAAAAAAATTCATCGAGTTTTCGACAAGCAACAACACACATGATATTATAACGCCACTTTGCTAAATAAAAAGATACAAGATTTTTGAACATCAGAGTATCTCAAAATTCCACAATTACATAACTTAGAAAACAAATTACTCTCACTCATCTGCAAAAAACTCAAACGTTTTCAAACACGTTCAATCATTTTCTCACTAGCATGCTTTCTTTTCAAAATAACCAAAGCCTCACGACAACTATTTCATCACAAAGATCACTCAACAAACTTTCAAAATAACTACCTTTAACCTGAAGTGAACTATTAGCAAGCACCTTAGAAACTCTTTCTGCAACATCTCTGCTCTCTAATGTAGTAGGAGTTTTCTTAATAATAATAATAATAATAATAATAATAATAATAAGAAATAAGGACTTTGGGGCGAACTTCTGGCTGATGTGACGAATGTAATGACGTTTCGGCTGTTCAGCCTTCTTCAGATTAAAAAGTTTAAAAACTAAGAACTAAAAACTATTTACAATGGTTGTGCTAGTCTGAGGTCCTAGCTTATATAAGTCAGCTGATTACCAAATACAGAAAAGGTGAGTTTTGACATATATATATAATATACATACAATTATGTATTATATGTGTATAAATGATATAAAATGTATACTCCCAAGTTTTTCCTCCTACTGATCTGTCCAATGGGTCCTTAAAAAATCTGTCATTGGGCTGCCATACAAATCGTCTAGGTTCATCGCAAGTCATCACATGTTCTCTTACGATTCCTCCAGGATGATGGGTTAGTGTGAACGCAGGTCTTGCACTGCGGGCGATGACAGGGAAAGGTTCCAGTTGAATCTCTCACAAGGATCCTGATCAATGCGGGAGACCTTCTCCACGCCTTGCCACGGAAGGTTGTGATGTACTCCATGGGCTACTTTTCCCCTTGAACAGTTGTAGTTCTCGGCTCAAACATATGTTGCCACATGTGATTGATCGTCCATCTGTCTCCTAATTACTTAGCAACGGGTGAAACTTTCCCCAAGGTTAAATTCTGTGGTGCTCCTTTGGCTTAGAGTACAATTTTGGTCACTTGACCAGTCACGCGTTCAAAATATGAAACAATCTTAAATCAGCGATTGATTTTCGTGGCGAACTTTGTTTAAAGATTAATAAATCAGCGTTTTGAATTGAAAATTTTATTTAATAAATGTCCCTGATCCAGGTCAATGGCGTCTCTACAAAATGTACCATTACCAAAGTGAGCCCCTTCCCCAAACTCTTCGTATTCTTGTCCTCTGGTCGCACCTGGCCCCTGGGTGGTCTATTAAAAAAGGGCGAAGGTGAGACTTAGTTTTCATGCTATGCCACTCGAGCCAGCTCTACATGGGGGTGCATAAGTTCCGTCTGGACCACACGAGTTCTTATGCTACGCCATCCAATGTCCTTGGCTTTATGTCAGTTCGTTGTGGACTACGTGAGAGGATATACCATGCATTCAGACGTCTATGGCTGTGTCAGTTCATTGTGGACTATGTGGGAGGATATACCATGCCTTGTGACACCCATGGCTCTGCGTCAGTTCCTTCTGGAGTGCGTGGAAGGATATGCCATGCCTTGAGACGTCCATGGCCTTGTGTCAGTCAATCATGGATTACACGTGTGTATGTATCGTGCTACGTCACAGCTCTTGTACAATTTCTCGCGATCGCGCAGTATAAATGCAGCAACGGCGTCTCGTCTAAATAAGTTCAGCTAAAGTTACGAAAATGGATAAAGTGTGTATGGTTATGGATTTGGAGGGATTTATGCTGGAAAAACGTTTCCATGTAAGGGAACTTGGAGCCTTCCATTAGAAGGGAAGGAGAAGCCACTTTAAATTTGTTATGCCAATGCCTTTTGAGTGCCTTTCAGAGGAAGATCGTAAAAGCGCAAGTCATGTGATGCAACATGGGCATGGCTTGCGCTTTAAGCCAAAGAGATGTGAAAAAGCCTTGAGTCAAGAATATGTTGAAAAAACATAAATGAACATATACAATAACATTATTGTATAGAGCAACTCACTAGCTTTCCAACGGTACCTTGGTTGGCTCTGTAAGTGCAACGGTTCTTTTTTAATGATTTTTTTCCTATTTAATCCTCGTGGATATCTTTGCGTGAAAACTACATGAAGTCCCCTTCGACAAGATCTTCGGACTGTGAGTACACGTTTTTTTTGCTCCGTAATTTATGCTATTTTGCGCCGTTAAAACACTGCGCTGAAGCGATTTAACTATCCAGAGACTTACGTAAGGTGCTCGTGACCTTGCCGATATGGTTTGCTAAATGTTTCATCTAGTCGCTTCTGCGCAGTGACCGTGTAAAGTTAAGGGAGCCCTTCCATACTTGTGGTGTCATTTTAAAGGCTTTTCTAGTACGTTTTATGCTGTTTTTTTGCTTATGTCTATGTAAGGGCTACCACAAGGAAGGCAACTGATCAAGTTTTATTTAAATCGATTGCATTGTACCTTTGTAATAAAGTGATTAAGGGTCAAACTTCAACCGTCAATAACTTTGCGCATGCGCAATGCCATGCGTCGCTGGTTATGTCAAATGGTACTTCTTTACGTGCATGTTGTGCATACCAAGTCTGGTGAAAATCGATCAAAAACTCGCGAAGTTATTAACGTTTGAAGTTTTTACCCTAGTGTCCTTTGCGGGATTAGAGCGGGGTTACTGCACATGCGCGTAACGTCGAGACTTTAAGTCCTTATAACCAGTGCTGTCAACAAGGGCCGGTAGCCGGCCAAAACAGCCGGCTACTGGCCAATCTTCGGCCGGCTACTTTCGTCTCACTTTACTGTTAACTTTGGTAAGAAACTTAAAATAAGGAAAAGATCCAACAAAAATAATTGTGAGACATCCGCCTCAAACGTCTAAGTCGAAATAAAGGCGCATTTCAGAAGTTTTAAACGTGTTTACCTTTGCCACGCGCGATGGAAATTGATCGAAGGGGTCGTGGAACGCCTGGGACATTTTCACAGTACTAGATCCCAGGCTATCGCATGTGCCAAAATGGCGTCCGCACCAAAGAAACCGAGGCAGACATTGCTGAGCACGTTTTTTCACTCTCCGTCGAGTGAGCAAAGCAAAGGTAAGGACCTTTTTATTCATTTTCGCATGTATTGCATGCATAATGAAAAACCTTTGTATTTCTGTGATTTTAACGCTTCAAATCATGATCTGCATAAAGCACACTTACAGATTTCTTTGAACCGGGTTCTTACTCAGTAGAGCAATCACCAGTAATGTAGTTGTGGTAGCACTTAACTTTGTTGGCTCCTTTTACTGGAAATATTGAAACAATATCAAGTGCCAAGCTGCTTAGTTCTGTGAGAGACAACTTTTGGACTTGCAGTATTTCCTTATTGACAGAAAGCGAGGATTCTTTTAAGCTTACAAGTATACCTGGTGGTACGTTGGCGTACGAAGACACAGTGTGTTTTGGTGTCAGAGAGAGTTTCAGTCACAGGACTGTTGTTTAAAAACACGAAATCTTAATTATCTTTAATAATTCCTTTGTGTTGGATTTTTTCAAAACACCACAGGGAATGAAGGAGGATGTAATGAAAGTACACAGCTTCAAAGTGGTGAAGCTGCAGTTGGTATGAATCATTTCTTGAGTACTATTTGTTCCAGCGCATAAGGTGGTACAAAATATAACAAGAATAACCGTGGCTTATTATTTTTCTTCAGCAGCAGACCCTGTGGACACCGAAAACAAGCCAACACATCATTCAACCAAACCTGTCCCTACTTCTCGTGCAATTGAGCTAATAAGCCAGTATTTTAAAGAGTCACCAAAACTTCACTATTTTTATAAATGCAAAGAAGGTTGTAAGAAATTATGTGATGGTCGTTTTAAGCATGAGTGGATTCTTGATAGAGAAATTGGATATTGTGAGAAGACCGGTTTGTGGTGGCTGGTATATGAAGAGGGGAATGGTATGTTTTGCCTGTTGTGCAGAATGCACGATTGTGAAAATCCATTTAACCATCAAAAGAAGTTTAACCAGGTCCCTGCTGTAAGATTTAAAAAGAGTGCACTGGTTGGAAAAGATGGACACAGTGGCTCACAACAACATGAGATGGCCATCCAGAGGGAGCACAATAAACGAGTGTCGTACTTTCACAAAGAGTTCGAAACCCAGCTACAGACAAAAGATTCAGTGTTGCACCATGCTTTCCTGTCAGCATATTGGTTGGCCAGAGAAGAAATTGCTAATCGCAAGTTCACATCTTTGTTGGAACTAGAGGAGATTCTTGGCGTTCCCGAAATACATCGTTTTGATCACAGATCTCAGGGTTCACAACGAGAATTGTTTTTGCTGCTGGGCCAAGCTTTGAAGGATGAAATAGTAAAGAAGGTAAAGAACGCAAACAGCTACGGCCTGATGGTGGATGAAGCCACCGATGTCTCCGTGGTAGAGCAGCTGATATCTTTTATACAGTTTGCTAACCCAGAGACGGGTGTACCAGAGGTCCATTTCCTGTCCATTCAGGATGTCCTGGAAAACTCAACATCAGCAAATGCAGCGACCATTGTGAAACTAATCAGAGAAGAATTGTCAAAAGATGGTTTGGATATCAACAAGCTTAGCAGTCTAGTCAGTGATGGGGCAAGTGTCATGACAGGCTCTCGCAATGGGGTGGCAGCCAAGCTGAGGGAAACAGTCCCAACTCTCATTAACATCCACTGTATCTGCCATCGCCTCGCCCTTGCTTGCAATGATGCAAATGACAGCCTGACCCCAATATCGCAAGTAGAAACTGTCCTTCGGCAGTTGTGGAGTTTCTTTGAAAACTCCGCAGCAAGGTCAGCAGTTTACGTGCAAATTTCCTCTGAGATGAAGGAACTTGAAAGCATGTCTGAAAAGAGCAAAGAAAAACTCGCAACAAAGGTACAGAAAGCCTGCAGAACAAGATGGCTATCTCTGGATAAGTCTGTAGAGAGTGTATGTCGAAACTTGCCAGCCCTTCTTCAGACCTTGCGATGGTACCAGAACAAGGACTCTAACCCTACAGCTATAGGCCTCCTTAAGAAGTTGAAGAAACCTGATTTCATTGGTGTTCTGTATATCTTAAAAGGTGTTCTGCCTGTGCTCTCGACTCTTAGTAAGGTGTTTCAAAAGGGCTCCATATCTTTTTCTCGTATTTCTGCTGCCATCAAAGCATCTAAAGATTCGCTTAACAGGCTTGTTCAAGAAAACATCACTGTCAAAGAGTTCCGAAAGGAGACAACAACTGGAAAACTTGCTTGCCTAGAGTTCGGTGAAGACAAGATTAAAGCAGCAGAGGCAAAGATGCACGACCTATGCTCCCAATATGTGACAGCCTTGACAGACAATATAGACCAACGCTTCCAGCACTCTTTGCCAGTCGTTTCATCCTTCCGTATCTTCGATCCACTTTCCGTGCCTATTGCAAATCCCGAGTTTGTAGGATATGGACAAAACGATATCCAAACTCTTGCAAATCACTTTTTTAGTGGAGATGAGAACAGCAGCAAACGCCTTAAACTGGAAGCTGAATGGAACAACTTCAAGTATGAGCTGTCTGACTGGAGTAAGGACCATCCGGCTATTCCTTCGCCTTCTACAACTTCCACAGAATGGGCCCTACAGAGGTTCCTAAGGCACAAAGAATCCTACCGTAGAAGTTATCCCTTGCTGTTACAAGTCGCAGAAATCTGCCTCTCTATGCCTGTTTCAAATGCATGGCCGGAAAGGGGGGCCAGTGCCCTAAAGCGCCTAAAAACACGCCTTAGAAATTCCCTGAAGGAAGAGATGCTCGAAAGTCTGCTTCATATTTCCATAAATGGGCCCCCAGTAAAAGAATCTGAAGCTGTGATTAACAAAGCAGTGGCGTTATGGAAGGAAAAGAAGCACAGAAGAAAACTGCCACAGTCTTCTCGTCTTCAGCAAAATGAAAGGGCTATGCCAAATGCACGAGAAGAGCAGGAAGTGGAGAAAGGAGAAGGAGGAGCCGGCGGCACACAAGAAGAAGAAATACAAGAACTGCCAAGTTCTAACCAAGGGGAACTTAATTGTCTCGCACCTTCCACCCTAGGACAGGAAGAGGAAGTTCAACAACTTGCAAAGGAACTTGATCTCACATTCTCGTCACAAGAAAGTGTATATGAATTCGATATGGACAACTTTCTGTAACTTTCAGTGTTGTTACCAATTAGTGTACACCAGGTCGCCAAAGGGCAAAGTCAAAAGGACAACATGAACTTAAAACATTGAATGTATTTTCTTGAATCAGCATTTGAAGATTTATCATTTCATTCTTTTCTAAAAGCCAGTGATTGAGATTTTGAGGAAAAGAACGGTTGTAATAAACATAGAACATGGTTAATATAGTCTTAATTTTGCTTGTTCTTAAGGCCCAAATACTGTCTGGAAAACGTTGAAAATAGCATTTCCAAGCATCTAAATTTAAAAATTTTCTGGGGGGGCATGCCCCCAGACCCCCCTAGGAAGCTCGCGCCTTCGGCGCTCGCAAAGTAGGCTGCCGCCTACTTTCCCACTGGGGACGTCTACTTCAAAACTTATTGACAGCACTGCTTATAACTCCTATGCGTTATATGCTTCGGGCTCAAACTTGCAGGGATGTTAGTACGCTATCACGGCTATCCCATCAATAGGTCAAAACGCTACTGCGCATGCGCAGAACATTCAAAAAGTGGCATATGTTTAACCTCCTATAACTCCTACGCGTTTTGACCGTTTGGCCTCAAACCCCGGTCAAAACGTTACCGCGCATGCGCAGAACATTAATTCCTTATGACTCCTACACGTTTTGACGCTTTGGCCTCAAACTTACAGAGATGTTAGTACACCATCAGGATTACACCATGAATGGGTCACCACATTACTGCGCATGCGCAGAGCAGTATGACGTATAGCTCCAACGCGTTTTAATGACTTGGACTCCGACTTCCAGGAATGTAGACCACAGGTTAACTGTGACTGAGCGTGCTCAAAATTAAAGATATGCTAATAAAGGAATCGAGTTTCCAGCTGCAAAAGCAGAGAGGGGGCAAGTTCCCACCGCTAACTGGAGGCAAGTGCCCAAATGTTGTGGGCACTTGCCCTCCTATGGAAACTGGGAATTTGCCCCCCTAGTCCTAACTCCCTATGACTCCTACGCGTTTTAATGCTTGGGCCTCAAACTTGCGGAGATGTTAGGACACTATCACGGCTATCCCACCAATAGGTCAAAACGTTACTGCGCATACGCAGAACATTGAAAAGGTGGCATATGATTAACCTGTTATAACGCCTACGAGTTTTGACCGTTTGGCCTCAAACTTGCAGAGATGTTAGATTAAGGTAAATTATATTATTTAGGTCAATCTCTTCTGTGAGCAATTTCCTTGCTATTTCTAACCCTTGTGGAATCCTTGCAATCATAATGGCTAACTTGAACAAACTACACTCTTTGTTCACTGACGTGATGGACCTGAAGCAACCTCCAAGTGCTGCTGACCTGGAGGACGAGGTGGTACGGCCAATTAATATGCCCAAATTTTCAATGAAGCAGTTGAAACGCTTCCAGTTCCAACTTGCCCACGACGCAGAGGCGTCCAGGCGTTTGGGTTTTAACACGTTGAGGGAGACTGCCGAACTAGCCCTTACGCTGCTCGATCAGGTTACCAGACTCACATTCAACCGCCATCTGGACAGCCTGGCCTTGAAGGGGCCAGAGGTGGCTGAAAATGTCGTTGACATTCTCGACGACATTAAGACCTCTGTCCTCTTTGAGGAAAATAAGGAGGATGAGGAGGAGGGAGAGCCGTGCGGAGAATCTGACTTGATTCTCCGCTTGTCCAGTGATGATGAGGAGGGGGTTCCCGGGACAAGTGACGAGTCGCCGTCGAAATACATCAAAACGGAGAGGGCCTGTAAGGTTGTGGGAAAAGGAAACACCAAAAAGAACGGCAAGGACAGCTCAAAAAGGAGGCGAATAGCCTGGGATGAGGACGACGTGGAGGAGATTACCCAGGGATTCGCCTCCTTCCAAAAAACTCCAAAAAAGTCTGTTATCATGGATGTATTTGCCAGCACTGACACACTAGACAGTGTTATGCAACGGAACGGGGAGAAGAGGTGCTACAAGAAGGTGAAGGCAATCTTCAAACAGAGGAAACGAGAAAGAGAAGAGGAGGAGGACCACGAGGACAACCAATCCTCAAACGCTCATTAAGCAAGGTTGCTTCCTCTTGGAAAAAAAAAAAGTCCAAAAAAAACAACAACACAGGGGATGCGTTTTCGGCAATTACCTTCCCCACAAAAAAAACACAAAACACAAAAACACACACAAAAAAAAAAGGGAACGGGGGACCAGGCTAACCACAACATCAAATCCTGGCAACACCGAGTGGGGTTGGTTACCCCATGATACCCCCAAGAGACATCGATTGCAATGTTTGCGATTTGTCTGGGATAAAACACGAGCTAGGGTAACCAATCCCTGGGGAGTGCCCCACAAAGAGCTTCATTGCTTTACATTTCTTCTCTTGAAAATCCTGCCATACCTGTGCAGTACTCTACCAACAGAACTAACGAGCATCACTCGCCCGTCGTCCCTCTCTCGTCCTCCTCTAACCCTGGCTGCTCTCTACTGGAATCAAACTCGCCACCTCTGCGATACCTGTGCAGTACTCTACCAACTGAGTTAACAAGCAAGACCTCTGCCTTACCTGTGCAGTACTCTATCAACTGAGTTAACAAGCAAGACCTCTGCCATACCTGTGCAGTACTCTACCAACTGAGCTAACAAGCATCAATCGCCTGTCGTCCCTCTCTCCTCCTCCTCCTCCTTTCCCCTGGCAACCTCTGCGATACCTGTGCAGTACTCTACCAACTGAGTTAACAAGCAAGACCTCCGCCTTACCTGTGCAGTACTCTACCAACTGAGCTAACAAGCATCAATCGCCTGTCGTCCCTCTCTCCTCCTCCTCCTCCTTTCCCCTGGCAACCTCTGCGATACTTGTGCAGTACTCTACCAACTGAGTTAACAAGCAGGACTTCCGCCTTACCTGTGCAGTACTCTACCAACTGAGTTAACAAGCAAGACCTATGCCATACCTGTGCAGTACTCTACCAACTGAGTTAACAAGCAAGACCTCTGCCATACCTGTGCAGTACCTCTTCCTGGCCTTCCTGGGTTGGAAGGATCTCTTGTCCATGGGTTTAAACCCCTATCCCTAATGTTATGCCATATGTGCTTTTGTGTCAAACTCCTTATTGCATTGACAGATGGGATGTTTAAAACCCCTGTTCCTCTTGTCCATGAGCTGTGCCTTTGTAGAACTGCTGAGACATGACATTGATAGTTGAAATGTTTTTTCCATGTTTTTAAAACCCCTGTTCCTCTTCGCCATGAGCTGTGCCTTTGTAGAAATGCTGAGACATGACATTGATAGTTGAAATGTTTTCCATGGATGTCTAACCCCTGTTCCTCTTCTCCATCAGCTGTGCTTTTGTGGTAACATTGAGACATGACATTGATAGTTCAAATGTTTTTCCATGGATGTCTAACCCCTGTTCCTCTTCTCCATCAGCTGTGCTTTGGTCAACACATTGAGACATGACATTGATAGTTGAAATGTTTTTCCATGGATGTCTAACCCCTGTTCCTCTTCTCCATCAGCTGTGCTTTGGTCAACACATTGAGACATGACATTGATAGTTGAAATGTTTTTCCATGGATGTCTAACCCCTGTTCCTCTTCTCCATCAGCTGTGCTTTGGTCAACACATTGAGACATGACATTGATAGTTGAAATGTTTTTTCCATGTTTTTAAAACCCCTGTTCCTCTTCTCCATGAGCTGTGCCTTTGTAGAAATGCTGAGACATGACATTGATAGTTGAAATGTTTTTCCATGGATGTCTAACCCCTGTTCCTCTTCTCTCCATCAGCTGTGCTTTGGTCAACACATTGAGACATGACATTGATAGTTGAAATGTTTTTTCCATGTTTTTAAAACCCCTGTTCCTCTTCTCCATGGGTTTGAAACCCCTATTGCATTCCCTTTCAATTTCCTTTTCTGCATTCATTGATTGCAGGCAATACGTGTCATACACAGGGCAATGGTTGTGATTTGTCTGGGATACAACACGAGCTAGGGTAAGCATCATCCTAAAACTGTATTTAATTTTAACAATCAACCTGAAAACTGACAAAGAAAATAATATTAATAACATTTCGGTGATGTACAATGTTTACCAATGTACAGCACTGAACTGTTTCTAATATTTTGTTTTCAAATCATTAAATGGATCTAGATATGTTAATATGGTATTTCAGGATATTTACCTATTTATTAGGTCATACCCTGGAATACCACTTTAAAATATCTACCTCAATTGTATATTTTCTTCTTCCTTTTATATTGTGTAATAGGATCAAACAATTGTTTCATCTGTTCACTCAGCAAAGGATGATTTAAATATCAATCTTCACTGTGTGAATATATGAATAAAATTACACCACACCAATTATTTTATACAATAGAAACATTTTTATTTTCAACCATTTTTAATCATGCTTCATTGTGGAAATGGAGAAGTAAAAACATAATTAGTGCAATAGGACAAAAATGTACCTATTCTTCTGATTTTCTCTTGCCAATTCGTTTTATTCAAATTGACAGTGAAAATCGGATAAATATGTATACACATATGACGGGAATCTATTTTTTAATTGTCAGAGTTGTGGGCATTTTATAATGCCACATATCTGGCAATTATAAAATATTTTTACCACTAACCTCAACCCTTTAACGAGTAAATCATCTGGTATTAAACAGAGAAATAATTAAGTATTATAATGGATTTACGAAAATTTATTATTTGATCTTTGATGTAATCATACTCTTTTATCGAAGCGATACATCAAATATCAAATCATATTTTATTTCACTCTTCTGGAATGAAACTTATCAACTTGTGCTTATTAATTCACTTTACAGAGTGGAGCTACATTTATGAAGCACTTCACTGAAACGTGGATTAATATGTACATCTTTCACATTATTTCATTATTTCATCTGCTTCGATTTCTGAAAAGATATGATTATTTAATATTCATATCCTTTCAGAAACCGACACATGTGAAAGCATTTTCTAACATAGATGTCTCTAGTTCAAAATCTGATAGACGCATATGGACAGATCTTTTACTATGTCTCGGTTTCTAAAGAATGCGACTATTTAATATTCGTAGGCTTTTAGAAACCAATAGATGGGTGAGAAAAATGCCACTTATATCTACTCTAATGATTACTTTTATCATTCATTTCAAGATTTCCAGATTACATCTTCCCAATAATGAGTGATGTTTCATTTTACATCAAATTCCCGCCATGCAAGATGACACCACCAGAAGCACAAATTCAGGATGATCCCCATTCCTATGGCAATGAATGCACCGCATATATCTGCAACCCACTAACCAGTGACACCATTGCTCAAGGAAACAGTGCAATAAAAAAACACTTTCCTGTAATTGCAACAACAAACTTAAAGAACATGTTATTTATATATAAAGCGCCAACACTCGCACATCAATACTGCAATGTGAAATTTATTATGTTCGTCTAAACAAGTTGCAACAAGTACAATCTGTAGCACGTATCAAAATGGACGACATCCCTAACCTACATATTTCTGAAGAAGAACAAGTTATATTAAACACTTATGCAACATTACTCAAACTTTTTATTTCAACCCTTAAACAAGATTAAAACATCACTGTTAACCAATAAAGTTACTTATTGGAAACTGACTTTGAGTTGTATCTTTTTTCTGAGTTGGAATATTTCGCTCCACTTTTGCTACTTTTTCTTTTCGAACTGTATCCAACTTATGTTTATATTTCTGCAGCGTATAACTCTTCAAACGGCGTGACGAAACACCAATACCATTCATCTTAACAAATGATGAAGGAAGTAATAAACAAGACTTCTGTAATGCTACCTGTAAACCAGAAAAACTTTTCTCGAGATTTTGCAAGGCCAGTTGATATTCTTCAACGGCATCCAAAATAGAAAAAACCTCATCACTTATATCATAAGGCGACCGAGAAGCCTCAAATGAACATTCTCCTACAAACTTTAACCCCTCTTGTAAATAATCTTCAGTACGAACCTCCAAAACCTGTTCGCTACTTAAAGAATGAGCTTTAACCTGATTTTGAGTTAATTGCATTCCCCGAATATGTTCCGGTGTAACAAGATAAACACCATCTCTCTTTCTAACTACTCCAAAATGATTCTCCCCTTGAACAGGCAAATCAGCTTCAACTTGAATCAAACTTTCCACATCATCTTCACTAACAGGTAGTGAGTCCAACTCACTTAAAGCAATTGCCAAATTGCAATCGCTCAAGTGAAATGAATCGCATCTAACAAAAAGACATCCAAATCATCACAAAATGTATTTGTAGCGAAATCTTCTGTCAAATTAGAAGCATCACACATCACTTTTCACCTTTTCCGAGGTCGCCCCCTCTTCTTAAAACTCATCACACAACATAATGTCTTCTCTTTCTAATCTTTAATAGTAATAACATTGTCACTCTCATGACGTAAACAAAACAAACACTTGTCACTTCCTGAACAATACATACTACCATAACACTTTTGCTTTAATTCAATTTCAGCAAACTTACTAAACATTTTAAACAAACTATAATTCATTTTTTCTCTTTTTTTTTACACAATGAATGATACCCCGAACAGCTTCTCTTATAACTAAAGTGTGCCCAAAAAAAATTCATCGAGTTTTCGACAAGCAACAACACACATGATATTATAACGCCACTTTGCTAAATAAAAAGATACAAGATTTTTGAACATCAGAGTATCTCAAAATTCCACAATTACATAACTTAGAAAACAAATTACTCTCACTCATCTGCAAAAAACTCAAACGTTTTCAAACACGTTCAATCATTTTCTCACTAGCATGCTTTCTTTTCAAAATAACCAAAGCCTCACGACAACTATTTCATCACAAAGATCACTCAACAAACTTTCAAAATAACTACCTTTAACCTGAAGTGAACTATTAGCAAGCACCTTAGAAACTCTTTCTGCAACATCTCTGCTCTCTAATGTAGTAGGAGTTTTCTTAATAATAATAATAACAAAATAAGGACTTTGGGGCGAACTTCTGGCTGATCTGACGAATGTAATGACGTTTCGGCTGTTCAGCCTTCTTCAGATTAAAAAGTTTAAAAACTAAGAACTAAAAACTATTTACAATGGTTGTGCTAGTCTGAGGTCCTAGCTTATATAAGTCAGCTGATTACCAAATACAGAAAAGGTGAGTTTTTTACATATATATATAATATACATACAATTATGTATTATATGTGTATAAATGATATAAAATGTATACTCCCAAGTTTTTCCTCCTACTGATCTGTCCAATGGGTCCTTAAAAAATCTGTCATTGGGCTGCCATACAAATCGTCTAGGTTCATCGCAAGTCATCACATGTTCTCTTACGATTCCTCCGGGATGATGGGTTAGTGTGAACGCAGGTCTTGCACTGCGGGCGATGACAGGGAAAGGTTCCAGTTGAATCTCTCACAAGGATCCTGATCAATGCGGGAGACCTTCTCCACGCCTCGCCACGGAAGGTTGTGATGTACTCCATGGGCTACTTTTCCCCCTTGAACAGTTGTAGTTCTCGGCTCAAACATATGTTGCCACATGTGATTGATCGTCCATCTGTCTCCTAATTACTTAGCAACGGGTGAAACTTTCCCCAAGGTTAAATTCTGTGGTGCTCCTTTGGCTTAGAGTACAATTTTGGTCACTTGACCAGTCACGCGTTCAAAATATGAAACAATCTTAAATCAGCGATTGATTTTCGTGGCGAACTTTGTTTAAAGATTAATAACTCAGCGTTTTGAATTGAAAATTTTATTTAATAAATGTCCCTGATCCAGGTCAATGGCGTCTCTACAAAATGTACCATTACCAAAGTGAGCCCCTTCCCCAAACTCTTCGTATTCTTGTCCTCTGGTCGCACCTGGCCCCTGGGTGGTCTATTAAAAAAGGGGCGAAGGTGAGACTTAGTTTTCATGCTATGCCACTCGAGCCAGCTCTACATGGGGGTGCATAAGTTCCGTCTGGACCACACGAGTTCTTATGCTACGCCATCCAATGTCCTTGGCTTTATGTCAGTTCGTTGTGGACTACGTGAGAGGATATACCATGCATTCAGACGTCTATGGCTGTGTCAGTTCATTGTGGACTATGTGGGAGGATATACCATGCCTTGTGACACCCATGGCTCTGCGTCAGTTCCTTCTGGAGTGCGTGGAAGGATATGCCATGCCTTGAGACGTCCATGGCCTTGTGTCAGTCAATCATGGATTACACGTGTGTATGTATCGTGCTACGTCACAGCTCTTGTACAATTTCTCGCGATCGCGCAGTATAAATGCAGCAACGGCGTCTCGTCTAAATAAGTTCAGCTAAAGTTACGAAAATGGATAAAGTGTGTATGGTTATGGATTTGGAGGGATTTATGCTGGAAAAACGTTTCCATGTAAGGGAACTTGGAGCCTTCCATTAGAAGGGAAGGAGAAGCCACTTTAAATTTGTTATGCCAATGCCTTTTGAGTGCCTTTCAGAGGAAGATCGTAAAAGCGCAAGTCATGTGATGCAACATGGGCATGGCTTGCGCTTTAAGCCAAAGAGATGTGAAAAAGCCTTGAGTCAAGAATATGTTGAAAAAACATAAATGAACATATACAATAACATTATTGTATAGAGCAACTCACTAGCTTTCCAACGGTACCTTGGTTGGCTCTGTAAGTGCAACGGTTCTTTTTTAATGATTTTTTTACTATTTAATCCTCGTGGATATCTTTGCGTGAAAACTACATGAAGTCCCCTTCGACAAGATCTTCGGACTGTGAGTACACGTTTTTTTTGCTCCGTAATTTATGCTATTTTGCGCCGTTAAAACACTGCGCTGAAGCGATTTAACTATCCAGAGACTTACGTAAGGTGCTCGTGACCTTGCCGATATGGTTTGCCAAATGTTTCGTCTAGTCGCTTCTGCGCAGTGACCGTGTAAAGTTAAGGGAGCCCTTCCATACTTGTGGTGTCATTTTAAAGGCTTTTTTAGTACGTTTTATGCTGTTTTTTTGCTTATGTCTATGTAAGGGCTACCACAAGGAAGGCAACTGATCAAGTTTTATTTAAATCGATTGCATTGTACCTTTGTAATTAAGTGATTAAGGGTCAAACTTCAACCGTCAATAACTTTGCGCATGCGCAATGCCATGCGTCGCTGGTTATGTCAAATGGTACTTCTCGACGTGCATGTTGTGCATACCAAGTCTGGTGAAAATCGATCAAAAACTCGCGAAGTTATTAACGTTTGAAGTTTTTACCCTAGTGTCCTTTGCGGGATTAGAGCGGGGTTTCTGCACATGCGCGTAACGTCGAGACTTTAAGTCCTTATAACTCCTATGCGTTATATGCTTCGGGCTCAAACTTGCAGGGATGTTAGTACGCTATCACGGCTATCCCATCAATAGGTCAAAACGCTACTGCGCATGCGCAGAACATTCAAAAAGTGGCATATGTTTAACCTCCTATAACTCCTACGCGTTTTGACCGTTTGGCCTCAAACCCCGGTCAAAACATTACCGCGCATGCGCAGAACATTAATTCCTTATGACTCCTACGCGTTTTGACACTTTGGCCTCAAACTTACAGAGATGTTAGTACACCATCAGGATTACACCATGAATGGGTCACCACATTACTGCGCATGCGCAGAGCAGTATGACGTATAGCTCCAACGCGTTTTAATGACTTGGACTCCGACTTCCAGGAATGTAGACCACAGGTTAACTGTGACTGAGCGTGCTCAAAATTAAAGATATGCTAATAAAGGAATCGAGTTTCCAGCTGCAAAAGCAGAGAGGGGGCAAGTTCCCACCGCTAACTGGAGGCAAGTGCCCAAATGTTGTGGGCACTTGCCCTCCTATGGAAACTGGGAATTTGCCCCCCTAGTCCTAACTCCCTATGACTCCTACGCGTTTTAATGCTTGGGCCTCAAACTTGCGGAGATGTTAGGACACTATCACGGCTATCCCACCAATAGGTCAAAACGTTACTGCTCATGCGCAGAACATTGAAAAGGTGGCATATGATTAACCTGTTATAACGCCTACGAGTTTTGACCGTTTGGCCTCAAACTTGCAGAGATGTTAGATTAAGGTAAATTATATTATTTAGGTCAATCTCTTCTGTGAGCAATTTCCTTGCTATTTCTAACCCTTGTGGAATCCTTGCAATCATAATGGCTAACTTGAACAAACTACACTCTTTGTTCACTGACGTGATGGACCTGAAGCAACCTCCAAGTGCTGCTGACCTGGAGGACGAGGTGGTACGGCCAATTAATATGCCCAAATTTTCAATGAAGCAGTTGAAACGCTTCCAGTTCCAACTTGCTCATGACGCAGAGGCGTCCAGGCGTTTGGGTTTTAACACGTTGAGGGAGACTGCCGAACTAGCCCTTACGCTGCTCGATCAGGTTACCAGACTCACATTCAACCGCCATCTGGACAGCCTGGCCTTGAAGGGGCCAGAGGTGGCTGAAAATGTCGTTGACATTCTCGACGACATTAAGACCTCTGTCCTCTTTGAGGAAAATAAGGAGGATGAGGAGGAGGAGGAGGAGGGAGAGCCGTGCGGAGAATCTGACTTGATTCTCTGCTTGTCCAGTGATGATGAGGAGGGGGTTCCCGGGACAAGTGACGAGTCGCCATCGAAATACATCAAAACGGAGAGGGCCTGTAAGGTTGTGGGAAAAGGAAACACCAAAAAGAACGGCAAGGACAGCTCAAAAAGGAGGCGAATAGCCTGGGATGAGGACGACGTGGAGGAGATTACCCAGGGATTCGCCTCCTTCCAAAAAACTCCAAAAAAGTCTGTTATCATGGATGTATTTGCCAGCACTGACACACTAGACAGTGTTATGCAACGGAACGGGGAGAAGAGGTGCTACGAGAAGGTGAAGGCAATCTTCAAACAGAGGAAACGAGAAAGAGAAGAGGAGGAGGACCACGAGGACAACCAATCCTCAAACGCTCATTAAGCAAGGTTGCTTCCTCTTGGAAAAAAAAAAACAACAAAAAAGTCCAAAAAAAACAACAACACAGGGGATGCGTTTTCGGCAATTACCTTCCCCACAAAAAAAAAACACACACACAAAAAAAAGGGAACGGGGGACCAGGCTAACCACAACATCAAATCCTGGCAACACCGAGTGGGGGTGGTTACCCCATGATACCCCCAAGAGACATCGATTGCAATGTTTGCGATTTGTCTGGGATAAAACACGAGCTAGGGTAACTAATCCCTGGGGAGTGCCCCACAAAGAGCTTCATTGCTTTACATTTCTTCTCTTGAAAATCCTGCCATACCTGTGCAGTACTCTACCAACAGAACTAACGAGCATCACTCGCCCGTCGTCCCTCTCTCGTCCTCCTCTAACCCTGGCTGCTCTCTACTGGAATCAAACTCGCCACCTCTGCGATACCTGTGCAGTACTCTACCAACTGAGTTAACAAGCAAGACCTCTGCCTTACCTGTGCAGTACTCTATCAACTGAGTTAACAAACAAGACCTCTGCCATACCTGTGCAGTACTCTACCAACTGAGCTAACAAGCATCAATCGCCTGTCGTCCCTCTCTCCTCCTCCTCCTCCTTTCCCCTGGCAACCTCTGCGATACCTGTGCAGTACTCTACCAACTGAGTTAACAAGCAAGACCTCCGCCTTACCTGTGCAGTACTCTACCAACTGAGCTAACAAGCATCAATCGCCTGTCGTCCCTCTCTCCTCCTCCTCCTCCTTTCCCCTGGCAACCTCTGCGATACTTGTGCAGTACTCTACCAACTGAGTTAACAAGCAGGACTTCCGCCTTACCTGTGCAGTACTCTACCAACTGAGTTAACAAGCAAGACCTATGCCATACCTGTGCAGTACTCTACCAACTGAGTTAACAAGCAAGACCTCTGCCATACCTGTGCAGTACCTCTTCCTGGCCTTCCTGGGTTGGAAGGATCTCTTGTCCATGGGTTTAAACCCCTATCCCTAATGTTATGCCATATGTGCTTTTGTGTCAAACTCCTTATTGCATTGACAGATGGGATGTTTAAAACCCCTGTTCCTCTTGTCCATGAGCTGTGCCTTTGTAGAACTGCTGAGACATGACATTGATAGTTGAAATGTTTTTTCCATGTTTTTAAAACCCCTGTTCCTCTTCGCCATGAGCTGTGCCTTTGTAGAAATGCTGAGACATGACATTGATAGTTGAAATGTTTTCCATGGATGTCTAACCCCTGTTCCTCTTCTCCATCAGCTGTGCTTTTGTGGTAACATTGAGACATGACATTGATAGTTCAAATGTTTTTCCATGGATGTCTAACCCCTGTTCCTCTTCTCCATCAGCTGTGCTTTGGTCAACACATTGAGACATGACATTGATAGTTGAAATGTTTTTCCATGGATGTCTAACCCCTGTTCCTCTTCTCCATCAGCTGTGCTTTGGTCAACACATTGAGACATGACATTGATAGTTGAAAAGTTTTTCCATGGATGTCTAACCCCTGTTCCTCTTCTCCATCAGCTGTGCTTTGGTCAACACATTGAGACATGACATTGATAGTTGAAATGTTTTTTCCATGTTTTTAAAACCCCTGTTCCTCTTCTCCATGAGCTGTGCCTTTGTAGAAATGCTGAGACATGACATTGATAGTTGAAATGTTTTTCCATGGATGTCTAACCCCTGTTCCTCTTCTCTCCATCAGCTGTGCTTTGGTCAACACATTGAGACATGACATTGATAGTTGAAATGTTTTTTCCATGTTTTTAAAACCCCTGTTCCTCTTCTCCATGGGTTTGAAACCCCTATTGCATTCCCTTTCAATTTCCTTTTCTGCATTCATTGATTGCAGGCAATAAGTGTCATACACAGGGCAATGGTTGTGATTTGTCTGGGATACAACACGAGCTAGGGTAACCAATCCCTGGGGAGTGCCCCACAAAGAACGTCATTACTCTTCAATTGAATGCTCTCTTCTTCCTCTCTTCCTTATCTCATCTTCCATATTAGTGATATCCTGGCGACAATGAGTCAAGTTGGTCACTTGATGATACCCTTCTGAAGGCCGAAAGGTCTCAGAGTAGTACTCTCAATGGAAATTGAGGGGGGACCAGGAAACCATATTAAGTGTTTAACAGACAACAATAAATTGACAAGGAATGAACATACATACAGACTGTTTCGTTACTGTTTCATTTCATTCTATTTTCTTCTATTTTATGGGTTTAGTCAGGTAGTTGGTCATGGGCTGGGAATTGGGAATTTGCCCCCATGTTGTTTGGACGCGGTTTGCACGCGGTTCTGACGCAGTCTTTAATGCTATGCTAGAATAGACTTATACTTAGTCAGGTAGTTGGTCATTGGTTGGGGATTGGGAATTTCACTCCCATGCGGTTTGGACGCGGTTTGGACGCCGTTTGGACGCAGTCTTTTAGGTTATGTTAGAATTAACTTATACTTGGTCAGTAAGGTAGTTGGTATTAGGGTGGGAATTGGGAATTTGCCCCCCATGCGGTTAAGACGCGGTTTGGACGCAGTTTGGACGCAGTCTTCCAAAAGGAGAATCAAATATCCAAAAATAGTAGTAATTTGAAATGATAGGCATTTGCCCCCAAAGCGGTTTGGGTGTGGTTTTAACGCAGTTTGGACGCTTTAAGGTTATGCTAGAATAGACTCATAGGTTGTCAGGTAGTTGGCCATAGGCTGGGAATTGGGAATTTGCCCCCCCAATGCGGTTTGGACGCGGTTTGGACGCAGTCTCGAAGGTTATGCTAGGATAGACTCAAACTTGGTCAGGCAGTTGTCATGGGTTAGGAATTGGGAATTTGCCCCCCATGCGGTTTGGACGCAGTTTGGACGCGGTTTGGACGCTTTGTGATGATTCAATGATGCTTAGATGCGGTTAGCACGCAGTTTCTCCAAAAGGAGAGCAAAATCTCCAAAAATAGTAGTAATTTGAAATGATGGGCATTTGCCCCCTTTTTGTTGGGCATTTGCCCCCCTCTTTGCAAAAAAATTCATAAAAAAATAAATATTTGACTTACATCCAAAAAGAAGGTACCGTTGGAAAGCTCATACGTTGCACTATACAATAGAGTTGTCGGTGACCATAAATGTTTTAATGCAAACAAGCAGCAGGTACTTGAAATAATGGGCATTTGCCCCCTTTTTTTGGGAAGTTCCCCCTTTCTATAAGGAAAAAATTCATAAAAAAAAATTAAGGTAAAGCGGAAAAGAAGGTACCTTT
The DNA here is from genome assembly GCA_016490735.1 of Pachyseris speciosa. Taxonomy (NCBI): domain Eukaryota; kingdom Metazoa; phylum Cnidaria; class Anthozoa; order Scleractinia; family Pachyseridae; genus Pachyseris; species Pachyseris speciosa. The sequence continues at coordinate 171,510 of JAEMWC010000284.1, forward strand.
AGAAAGCTTATTCACTGCTCTATACAAAAATAATAGTTTGATAACCTTGGAGGTCGTTACTTCAATTGAAAAGTATGTGTCCAAGTAAGTGTTTTTAAGGGTATAACCGATTTAAAAAATTCATAAAAAAATAACCACTTAACGTACACAAGCAACCAATACACCGTTAGAGAGCTGATGAGTTGGTCTATACAGAAATGGATCGATTAAGGACCGTTAAATTAATTAGTGCGCATGCGCAGTAGGATACGCAGTTTGCACTCAGTCTCTAAGGTTATGCTAGCATATATTCGTACTTGGTCTGGTAGTTGGTCATGGGTTGGGAATTAGGAATTTACCCCCAAATCGGTTTGGACGCAATCTATCAGATTATGCTAGAATAGACTCATACTTGGTAAGGTAGTTGGTCATGGGTTGGGAATTGGGAATTAGCCCTCCAATGCGGTTTGGACGCGGTTTCGACGCAGTTTGGACGCAGTCTCGAAGGTTAAGCTAGGATAGACTTATACTTGGTCAGGCATTTGTCATGGGTTAGGAATTGGGAATTTGCCCCCCAAATGCGGTTTGGACGCGGTTTGGACGCAATCTCTCAGATTATCCTAGAATAGACTCATACTTGGTCAGGTAGTTGGTCATGGGTTGGCAATTGGGAATTAGCCCACCAATGCGGTTTGGACGCGGTTTCGGCGCAGTTTGGATGCAATCTCTAAGGTTAAGCTACGATATACTCATGCTTGGTCTGGTAGTTGTCATGGGTTAGGAATTGGGAATTTGCCCCCCCCCCCCATGCGGTTTGGACGCGGTTTAGACGCGGTTTGGACACTTTGGGAGAATTGACTGCTGCTTAGATGCGGTTAGCACGCAGTTTCTCCAAAAGGAGAAAAAAACCTTAAAAAATACTAGTAATTTGAAAAGAAGGGAAGGAGAAGCAACTTTAAATTTATTATGCCAATGCCTTTGGAGTGCCTTTCCAACAAAGATCGTAACAGCGCAAGTCATGTGATGCAACATAAGCATGGCTTGCGCTTTAAGTCAAAGAGATGTGAAAAAGCCTTCAGTCAAGAAAAGGTTGAAAAAACATTAATGAACATATACAAAAGGAGCACGACTCACATTTAACACGTGGTTGCATACAAAGGCAGGCACGTAGAGCGAGACTTAATACAAAAATTAAATATTCCATCTGTGGACATCAAGGAATTTGACTGTCCAAAAGTTGAGCGCTTGTTTCAGAGAGGGAGCAATGGTAAAATTTCTTGCCATCAAGCAGTATAAATGCAGCAATGGGGTCTCGTCTAAATCAGTTCAGCTGAAGTTACGAAAATGGATAAACTGTGTGGTTTTGAATTTGGAGGGATTTATGCTCGTAAAACGTTTTCATGTTGGGGAACTTGGAGCCTTCGATTAGAAGGGAAGGAGAAGCAACTTTAAATTTGTTATGCCAATGCCTTTTGAGTGCCTTTCTGAGGAAGATCGTAAAAGCACAAGTCATGTGATGCAACATGGGAATGGGTTGCGCTTTAAGCCAAAGAGATGTGAAAAAGCCTTGAGTCAAGAATACGTTGAAAAAAACATTAATGAACTTATACAAAAGGACCACGACTCAGACTTAAGATGTGGTTGCATACAAAGGTGGGCACGTGGAGCGAGACTTGTTACAAAAATTAAATATTCCATCTATGGACATAGATGAATTCGGCTGTCCGAAAGTTCCGCGCATCTTTCACGGAGGGATCAATGATACAATTTCTCGCGATCGCCCAGTATCAATGCAGCAACAGAGTCTTCTCTAAATCAGCGCAGCTAAAGTTACGAAAATGGATAAAATGTGTATGGTTATGGATTTGGAGGGATTTATCCTAGAAAAACGTTTCCATGTTAGGGAACTTGGAGCCTTCGATTAGAAGGGAAGGAGAAGCAACTTCAAATTTGTTATGCCAATGCCTTTTGAGTGCCTTTCCGAGAAATATCCTAAAAGCGCAAGTCATGTGATGCAACATGAGCATGGGTTTCACTTTAAGCAAAAGAGATGTGAAAAAGCCTTGCATCAAGAATACATTGAAAAAACATTAATGAACATATACAAAAGGAGCTGGACTCAAACTTAAGACGTGGTTGCATACAAACGTGGGCAAGTGGAGCGAGACTTCTTACAAAAATTAAATATTCCATCTCTGCACATAGAGGAATTCGGCTGTCCAAAAGTTGAGCGCTTGTGTCACGGAGGGATAAATGGTACAATTTCTCGTGATTACCCAGTCTAAATGCAGCAACAGGGTCTCATCTAGATCAGTGCAGCTAAAGTTACGAAAATGGATAAAGTGTGTATGGTTATGGATTTGGAGGGATTTATGCTGGAAAAACGTTTCCATGTTAGGGAACTTGGAGCCTTCGTTTAGAAGGGAAGGAGAAGCAACTTCAAATTTGTTATGCCAATGCCTTTTGAGTGCCTTTCCGAAAAAGATCGTAAAAGCGCAAGTCATGTGATGCAACATGGACATCGCTTGTGCTTTAAGCCAAAGAGATGTAAAATAAGCCTTAAGTCAAGAATACGTTGAAAGAGCATTAATGAACATATAAAAAGAAGCAGAACTCAGCCTTAAGAAGTGGTTGGATACAAAGGCGGACACGTGGTGCAAGATTTGTTACAAAAATTAAATATTCCGTCTGTGGACATCGAGGAATTCGGCTGTCCAAAAGTTGAGCGCTTGTTTCACGGAGGGATCAATGATACAATTTCCCGCGATCGCGCAGTATAAATGCAGCAACAGGGCCTCGCCTAATCAGTGCAGCTAAAGTTACGCAAATGGATAAAGTGTGTATGGTTATGGATTTGGACGGATTTATGCTGGAAAAACGTTTGCATGTTAGGGAACTTGGCGCCTTCGATTACAAGGGAAGGAGAAGCAACTTCAAATTTGTTATCCCAATGCCTTTTGAGTGCCTTTCCGAGAAAGATCGTAAAAGCGCAAGTCATGTGATGCCACATAGGCATCAGTTGCACTTTAAGCGAAAGAGATGTGAAAAAGCCTTGAGTCAAGAATACGTTGAAAAACCATTAATGAACATACACAAAACGAGCAGGACTCAGACTTAAGACGTGGTTGCATACAAAGGCGGGCACGTGGAGCCAGACTTGTTACAAAAATTAAATATTCCGTCTGTGGACATCGAGGAATTCGCCTGTCAAGAAGTTGAGCGCTTGTTTCACGGAGAGAGCAATGATACAATTTCTCGCGATCGCGCAGTATAAATGAAGGAACGGGATCTCGTCTAAACCAGCGCAGCTAAAGTTACGAAAATCGATAAAATGTGTATGGTTATCGATTTGGAGGGATTTATGCTGGAAATACGTTTCCATGTTATGGATCTTGGAGCCTTCGATTAGAAGGGAAGGAGAAGCAACTTCAAATTTGTTATGCCAATGCCTTTTGAGTGCCTTTCCGAGAAAGATCGTAAAAGCGCAAGTCATGTCATGGAACATGGGCATGGGTTGCGCTTTAAGCCAAAGAGATGTGAAAAAGCCTTCAGTAAAGAATACGTTGAAAAAACATTAATGAACATATACAAAAGGAGCAGGACTCAACCTTAAGACGTGGTTGCATGCAAAGGTGGGTAAGTGGAGCGAGACTTGTTACAAAAATTAAATATTCCATCTATGGACAAAGAGGAATTCGGCTGTCCAAAAGTTGAGCGCATCTTTCACGGAGGGATCAATGGTACAATTTCTCGCGATTGGCCAGCATAAATGCAGCAACAGGGTCTCGTCTTAATCAGTTAAGCTAAAGTTAGGAAAATGGAAAAAATTGGTGTATGGTTATGGATTTCGAGAGATTTATGCTGGAAAAACGTTTCCATGTTAGGGAACTTGGAGCCTTCGATTAGAAGGGAAGGAGAAGCAACTTCAAATTTGTTATCCCAATGCCTTTTGAGTGCCTTTCCGAGAAAGATCGTAAAAGCGCAAGTCATGTGATGCCACATGGGCATGGGTTGCGCTTTAAGCCGGAGAGATGTGAAAAAGCCTTGAGTCAAGAATACGTTGAAAAACCATAATGAACATACACAAAAGGAGCAGGACTCAGACTTAAGACGTGGTTGCATACAAAGGCGGGCACGTGGAGCCAGACTTGTTACAACAATTAAATATTCCGTCTGTGGACATCGAGGAATTCGGCTGTCAAAAAGTTGAGCGCTTGTTTCACGGAGGGATCAATGCTACAATTTATTGCGATCGCGCAGTATAAATGCAGCAACGGGATCTCGTCTAAACCAGTGTAGCTAAAGTTACGAAAATGGATAAAATGTGTATGGTTATGGATTTGGAGGGATTTATGCTGGAAATACGTTTCCATGTTACGGATCTTGGAGCCTTCGATTAGAAGGAAAGCAGAAGCAACTTCCAATTTGTTATGCCAATGCCTTTTAAGTGCCTTTCCGAGAAAGATCGTAAAAGCGCAAGTCATGTCATGGAACATGGGCATGGGTTGCGCTTTAAGCCAAAGAGATGTGAAAAAGCCTTGAGTAAAGAATACGTTGAAAAAACATTAATGAACATATACAAAAGGAGCAGGACTCAACCTTAAGACGCGGTTGCATGCAAAGGTGGGTAAGTGGAGCGAGACTTGTTACAAAAATTAAATATTCCATCTATGGACATAGAGGAATTCGGCTGTCCAAAAGTTGAGCGCTTCTTTCATGGAGGGATCAATGGTACAATTTATCGCGATTGGCCAGCATAAATGCAGCAAGTGGGTCTCATCTAGATCAGTGCAGCTAAAGTTACGAAAATGGATAAAGGGTGTATTGTTATGGATTTGGAGGGATTTATGCTGGAAAAACGTTTCCATGTTAGGGAACTTGGAGCCTTCGATTAGAAGGGAAGGAGAAGAAACTTCAAATTGTTTATGCCAATGCCTTTTGAGTGCCTTTCCAAGAAAGAACGTAAAAGCGCAACTCATGTCATGCAACATGGGCATGGCTTGCGCATTAAGCCAGAGACGTGTGAAAAAGCCTTGAGTCAAGAATACATTGAAAAAACATTAATGAACATATACAAAAGGAGAAGGACTCAGACTTAAGACGTGGTTGCATACAAAGGCGGGACCGTGGAGCCAGACTTGTTACAAAAATTAACTATTCCGTCTGTGGACATCGAGTAATTCGCCTGTCAAAAAGTTGAGCGCTTGTTCCACGGAGGGATCAATGATCAATGTCCTTAGATTAGAAGGGAAGGAGAAGAAACTTCAAATTGTTTATGCCAATGCCTTTTGAGTGCCTTTCCGAGAAAGATCGTAAAAGCGCAAGTCATGTGATGCCACATGGGCATGGGTTGCGCTTTAAGCGAAAGAGATGTGAAAAAGCCTTGAGTCAAGAATACGTTGACAATTTTTTAAAATTTTTTAAACAAAAACTAGTGAGCAGCACACAGCAACAGATCTTGTCAATTTTGTTTATTTATCCGACCGGTTTCGTCTGATCAGACAGAGTTCATCAGGGATTTAACAAGATTACAAATTGAACTACTTTTATACTAGACATTTACAGTATAAAGCACGTTCAAAGTAGGGTGTGAACAGCAAAAAACACCCACAAACAAATACGCACAGGATACAACGAAAATCCTGCGTTACAAAATGTGCAATAGTTAATTTTGGGGGTCACGATTTAACGTGGGTGTTTTTTTTGGGTGTTTTTTGCTGTTCACACCCTACTTTGAACGTGCTTTATACTGTAAATGTCTAGTATAAAAGTACCGGTAGTTCAATTTGTAATCTTGTTAAATCCCTGAAGAAGTCTGTCTGATCAGACGAAACCGGTCGGATAAATAAACAAAATTGACAAGATCTGTTGCTGTGTGCTGCTCACTAGTTTTTGTTTAAAAAATTGTCTAAGTCGTCACTAGAAGAAGCCACAATGTTCAGCAACACTACAGGTCGCCCTGGACTCAAGAAAGGTAAAAGTGCCTTAAAACTTAAAAAGCGGCAAGAATCTGCGGAGAGACAGAGCAGTGCGCGTGATGATATAGTGGAAGATCTTCGAGCATCATCCGAAGAATCAGCAGAATCCCAAACGTGGATCGACGACCACTTTCAATGCGTCCTCAAAAAGCTTGTCTACAACCTCATCGATGCCGAAAACCAGCTTTATGCTCTACAAGAGCGTAAGCAAAGACTTGAGTCCTCAAAAAGCGACGGGAAGGTGCCCAATGGTATGAAGATTGACAATGTCACTGCAAAAGGCAGAAACGCGGAACATCTTCAGCAAACATTTAATGCCATAATTAAGGAGGCTGAATTGAAGCTTCTAGACGCCACTATCGAGGCCCTTCAATTGGACGAACAGCACGTGAAAGATCGATGCACGGAAGAAAAACAGAAAGTCCTCACAACTATAGAGACTTGGAGAAACTCGTTCCAGTCAAGTGAGCCTTTTCTGAATATCGAAGCGGACGAGTTTGCCAAATCAGCAACATCTTTCGCTGATGACTTTTACTTCAAGTGCACCGCAAAACGGACTTCTAAACGGGTAACGGAGAACATCAAGAAAGCAAGCAAAGCTGCCAAAACTGCGGAGCGAATGGAAGCACAATTTACCATCAACGAGGAAACAATCCACGACATGGTTCAGCGTGCCGTGCAACGAGAAGTCTCAAGCTTCAACCAATTTCCTCCCCGGTGAAGACACGCCAAGCTCCCAGTAAAAACTCCAAAAATCCCATAAGCCGTAACACGGAACGATCAAGCTCCAGGAATCGCAGCCAATGCCGCAATTCCAGTGGTTACCAGCGAGACGCATCGGCAGGCAAAGTCGATCAATAGAAAGGAGAAAGACAGCAGCGAGAAAACCACGAGTGGGGTTCTAAGATAGCCGGTCTTCCTCTGTTTCGCGTCGCCAGCAGTCAAAAAACATAAAAGGCCGAGGAAACGCTGTCGTAAAATAGATATACAAGGCAGTTACGAGAAATGGCTGGATAAAATGGCAAAGAAACCGATCTTGGACTTATTACCACGGAACGTGGAATTTCACAATCTTTCACACGCCACTCTCACCGCGACGCAGTCACGAACTCTTGGCCTGGGTCTGAAGATCAGGCCCACGCTTCAGCCCCCAACTGCGCGTGTTTTCAAGGGTCAAGTACAGGACTTCTGTCGCAGTGTCCGGTTGCATTACAAATATGCCAATCAGCCCGATGATCCTGATTTTAATCCTAAACTGTACGTAAGATCAGGCTGGAATCCTCCACAGGAAGATCCTGACCTCGAGGAACACCTGTACAAAATTCGTCAAGACTTACTGGAGAACTTTCATCAGAATAAACCAGGCTGGCGAAATAATCTGTCGTCTGATGAACGGAGTGGATTGCGTGAGATCAAGGAAGATCCTACGGTTCGCGTCCTAGCAACGGACAAAAACCTTGGACCTCCTCTCATTTCCACAGAATGGGTAGAACAAGAAACTCTAAATCACCTCAATGACACTAAGTCGTATGTTAAAGTCACCAAAGATGACTGGACATTCAGACGTCAAAAGGTAATCGAGACAAGGGAAAAACTTGTTAAGAGTTACTCTAGCTTTCTACCTCCAAATTCTCACAAATTTCTTCGTAGTCTTGATGACAATCCTAGGAGTCTCGATCCCGCTAAGTTCTACATTATTCCTAAGATTCACAAGTCACCTATAGCTGGAAGGCCTATCGCAGCTTCTCACTCTTACATCACCAGGCCTATTAGTATTCTTATACACGAGTTAGTTAAACCTTCTATAACCATGCCTACGGTGTTACGTGACTCTGGTGAATTGATCCGATGTCTAGAGGGGATTAAGCTACCCGCAAATTGCCTTCTTGTCACGGCGGATGTGTCATCACTTTACCCGAACATTGACACTAAGAAGGCTATTATTGCTCTTGACCTCTTGCTCCGCGAGGGTAAGGTTACGCAAACTCCTCAGTCTGTTGGTTCAGTTAACTAGATTAGTCTTTGAGAATAATTTCCTTAAATCAGAATCTAGCTGTAACATATACCATCAAATACACGGAATCGCTATGGGCACTCCCTTTGCTGTTACAGCGGCAAATGCATTTATGTATTATCACGAAAGGGACATTATAGAGTTGTATGCTCAACATCTTACTCTTTACAAGCGATTTATTGATGATATATTTGTCATCTGGGATGGGACGCGGGAAATCCTTTCAGAATTTCTGTGTGCTATAAATACTAAGGATGAACTAATTAAGATAACGTACGATATTAGCGATTCTAAGATTTCCTTTCTAGATTTGCTTCTTTTCAAGGATTCTTCTTATCCAACGCTGCAATACTCTACTTTTCAGAAACCACTTAACAAGTATTTGTACATACCTTTTGAATCATTTCACCCCACTAGCAATAAAAAAGCTTTTATTAAGGGCGACCTTATGCGCTACGCCAGAAATAGCTCCAGGTTTTACTCATTCAACGAGACACGGCTACTTTTTTGGAAGCGCCTACGCCTGCTAAGTTTTTACTACCCATTTTCAGGGAGATTAGCTATAGGAACAGGAGGAAATGGTTTTCTAAGCCTGTAAGGGTACTTGCGCATAGACGGGTGGTGTTCAAAACGTCCTTTAATTGCAGTCATATTAGAATCAAGAAAGTTATTCTTAAGCATTTACCTAACCTTAGTACTATTGTTAGTTATAAAGCTACTAACACGTTAGCACATCTACGTAAATAGAAACTTTTTGGGGGTCACGATTTAACGTTAAATCGTGACCCCCAAAATTAACTATTGCACATTTTGTAACGCAGGAATTACGTTGTATCCTGTGCGTATTTGTTTGTGGGTGTTTTTTGCTGTTCACACCCTACTTTGAACGTGCTTTATACTGTAAATGTCTAGTATAAAACTAGTTCAATTTGTAATCTTGTTAAATCCCTGATGAAGTCTGTCTGATCAGACGAAACCGGTCGGATAAATAAACAAAACTGACAAGATCTGTTCCTGTGTGCTGCTCACTAGTTTTTGTTTAAAAAATTTTGTTTAAAAAATTTTCACGGAGGGATCAATGCTACAATTTCTCGCGATCGCGCAGTATAAATGCAGCAACGGGGTCTCCTCTAAATCAGTGCAGCTTAAGTTACGAAAATGGATAAAGTGTGTGTGGTGATGGATTTGGAGGGATTTATGCTGGAAAAACGTTTCCATGTTAAGGAACTTGGAGCCTTCGATTAGAAGGGAAGGGGAAGCAACTTCAAATTTGTTATCCCAATGCCTTTTGAGTGCCTTTCCGAGAAACATCGTAAAAGCGCAAGTCATGTGATGCAACATGAGCATGAGTTACGCCTTAAGCCAAAGAGATGTGAAAAAGCCTTGAGTCAAGAATACGTTGAAAACACATTAATGAACATATACAAAAGGAGCAGGACTCAGACTTAAGACATGGTTGCATACAAAGGCGGGCAGGTGGAGCCAGACTTCTTACAAAAATTAAATATTCCGTCTGTGGACATCGAGGAATTCGGCTGTCAAAAAGTTGAGCGCTTGTTTCACGGAGGGATCAATGCTACAATTTCTCGTGATCGCAAGGTTTAAATGCAGCAACAGGGTCTCGGCTAAATCAGTGCAGCTAAAGTTACAAAAATGGATAAAGTGTGTATGGTTATCGATTTGGAGGGATTTATGCTGGAAATACGTTTCTATGTTAGGGAACTTGGAGCCTTCGATTAGAAGGGAAGGAGAAGCAACTTCAAATTTGTTATACCAATGCCTTTTGAGTGCCTTTCCGAGAAAGATCGTAAAAGTGCAAGTCATGTCATGCAACATGGGCATGGGCTGCGCTTTAAGCCAAAGAGATGTGAAAAAGCCTTGAGTCAAGAATACGTTGAAAAAACATTAATGAACATATACAAAAGGAGCGGGACTCAACCTTAAGACGTGGTTGCATACAAAGGTGGGTAAGTGGAGCGAGACTTGTTAGAAAAATTAAATATTCCATGTATGGACATAGAGGAATTCGGTTGTCCAAAAGTTGATTCCTTGTTTCACGGAGGGATCAATGGTACAATTTCTCCCGATTGCCCAGCATAAATGCAGCAACAGGGTCTCGTCTAAATCAGTTAAGCTAAAGTTACGAAAATGGATAAAGTGTGTATGGTTATGGATTTGGATGCATTTATTCTGGAAAAACGTTTCCATATTAGGGAAATTGGAGCCTTCGTTTAGAAGGGAAGGAGAAGCAACTTCAAATTTGTTATGCCAATGCCTTTTGAGTGCCTTTCCGGGAAAGATCGTAAAATTGCAAGTCGTGTGATGGAACATGGGCATGGGTTGTGCTTTAAGAGAAAGAGATGTGAAAAAGCCTTAAGTCAAGAATACGTTCAAAAAAAATTAATGAACATATACAAAAAAAGCAGGACTCAGACTTAAGACGTGTTGCATACAAAGGCGGGCACGTGGAGAGAGATTTGTTACAAAAATTAAATATTCCGTCTGTGGACATCAAGGAATTCGGCTTTCAAAAAGTTCAGCGCTTGTTTCATGGAGGGATCAATGATACAATTTCTCGCGATCACGCAGTTCACAAGTAGCAACGGCGTGTCGTCTAAATCAGTGCAGCTAAAGTTACGAAAATGGATAAAGTGTGTATGGTTATGGATTTGGAGGGATTTATGCTGGAAAAACGTTTCCATGTTAGGGAACTTGGAGCCTTCGATTAGAAGGGAAGGAGAACCAACTTTTAAGTGCCTTTCCGAGTAAGATCGTAAAAGCGCAAGTCATGTGATGCAACATGGGCATGGGTTCCGCTTTAAGCCAAAGAGATGTGAAAAAGCTTTGAGTCACGAATACTTTGAAAAAACATTAATGAACATATCCCAAAGGAGCAGGACTCAGACCTAAGACGTGGTTGCATACAAAGGCGGACACGTGGAGCCAGACTTGTTACAAAAATTAAATATTCCGTTTGTGGACATCGAGGAATTCGGCTGTCAAAAAGTTGACCGCTTGTTTCACGGAGGGATCAATGATACATTTTCTCGCGATCGCGCAGTATAAATGCAGCAATGGGGTCTCGTCTAAATGAGTGCAGCTAAAGTTACGAAAATGGATAAAGTGTGTATGGTTATGGATTTGGAGAGATTTATGCTGGAAAAACGTTTCCATGTTAGGGAACTTGGAGCCTTCGATTAGAAGGGAAAGAGAAGCAACTTTAAATTTTTTATCCCAATGCCTTTTAAGTACCTTTCCGAGAAAGATCGCAAAAGCGCAAGTCATGTCATGGAACATGGGCATGGGTTGCGCTTTAAGCCAAAGAGATGTGAAAAACCCTTGACTCAAGAATACGTTGAAAAAACATTAATGAACAGATACAAAAGGAGCAGGACTCAAACTTAACACGTGGTTGCATAAAAAGGTGGGCAATTGGAGCGAGACTTGTTACAAAAACTAAATATTCCACCTATGGACATAAAGGAATTTGGCTGTCCAAACCGTGGGTGCTTGTTTCATGGGGGCATCAATGGTACAATTTCTCGCAATTGCCCAGTATAAATGCAGCAACAGGGTCTCGTCGAAATCAGTTCACCGAAAGTGACGAAAATGGATAAAGTGTGTATGGTTATGGATTTGGAGGGATTTATGCTGGAAAAACGTTTCCATGTTAGGGAACTTGGAGCCTTTGATTAGAAGGGAAGGAGAAGCAACTTCAAATTTGTTATGCCAATGCCTCTAGAGTGCCTTTCCAAGAAAGATCAAAATAGCGCAAATCATGTGATGCAACATGGGCATGGGTTGCGCTTTAAGCCAAAGAGATGTGAAAAGGCCTTGAGTCAAGGATACGTTGAAAAACCATTAATGAACATATACCAAAGGAGCATGACTCAGACTTAAGACGTGGTTGCATACAAAGGCGGGCACGTGGACCCAGACTATTTACAAAAATTAAATATTCCGTTTGTGGACATCGAGGAATTCGGCTGTCAAAAAGTTGAGCGCTTCTTTCACGGAGGGATCAATGATACATTTTCTCGCGATCGCGCAGGATAAATGATGCAAGAGGGTCTCGTCTAAATTAGTGCAGCTAAAGTTACGAAAATGGATAAAGTGTGTATGGTTATGGATTTGGAAGGATTTATCCTGGAAAAACGTTTCCATGTTAGGGAACTTGGAGCCTTCGATTAGAAGGGAAGGAGAACCAACTTGAAATTTGTTATGCCAATGCCTTTTGAGTGCCTTTCCAAGAAAGAACGTAAAAGCACAACTCATGTCATGCAACATGGGCATGGCTTGCGCATTAAGCCAGAGACATGTGAAAAAGCCTTGAGTCAAGACTACATTGAAAAAACATTAATGAACATATACAAAAGGAGAAGGACTCAGACTTAAGACGTGGTTGCATACAAAGGCGGGACCGTGGAGCCAGACTTGTTACAAAAATTAAATATTCCGTCTGTGGACATCGAGGAATTCGGCTGTCAAAAAGTTGAGCGCTTGTTCCACGGAGGGATCAATGATACAATTTCTCGCGATCGCGCAGTATAAATGCAGGAAAGGGATCTCGTCTAAATCAGTGCAGCTAAGGTTACGAAAATGGATAAAATGTGTACGGTTATAGATTTGGAGGGATTTATGCTGGAAACACGTTTCCATGTTAGGGAATTTGGAGCCTTCGATTAGAAGGGAAGAAGAAGCAACTTCAAATTTGTTATGCCAATGCCTTTTGAGTTCCTTTCCGAGAAAGATCATAAAAGCGCAACTCATGTGATGCAACATGGGCATGGCTTGCGCTTTAAGCCAAAGAGATGTCAAAAAGCCTTGAGTCAAGAATACGTTGAAAAAGCATTAATGAACATATACAAAAGGAGCACGACTCACATTTAACACGTGGTTGCATACAAAGGCGGGACCGTGGAGCCAGACTTGTTACAAAAATTAAATATTCCATCTGTGGATATGGAGGAATTTGGCATTCAAAAAGTTGAGCGCTTCTTTTAGGAAGAGATCAATGATAGAATTTCTCGCGATCGTGCAGTATAAATGCAGCAACGGGGTCTCCTCTAAATCAGTGCAGCTAAAGTTACGAAAATGGATAAAGTGTGTATGGTTATCGATTTGGAGGGATTTATGCTGGAAAAACGTTTCCATGTTAGGGAACTTGGAGCCTTCGATTAGAAGGAAGGAGAAGCAACTTTAAATTTGTTATGCCACTGCCTTTTGAGTGTCTTTCCAAGAGAGATCGTAACAGCGCAACTCATGTGATACAACACGAACATGGCTTGCGCTTTAAGGCAAAGAGATGTGAAAAAGCCTTGAGTCAAGAATATGTTGAAAAAACATTAATGAACATATAAAAAGAAGCAGGACTCAGACTTAAGACGTGGTTGCATACAAAGACGGGCACGTGGAGCCAGACTTGTTACAAAAATTAAATATCCCGTCTGTGGACATCGAGGAATTCGGCTGTCAAAAAGTTGAGCGATTGTTTCACGGGGGGATCCATGATACAATTTCTTGCGATCGCGCAGTATAAATGCAGCACGGGGGTCCCGTCTAAATCACTTCAGCTTAAGTTATGCAAATGCATAAAGTGTGTATGGTTATGGATTTGGAGGGATTTTTGCTGGAAAAACGTTTCCATGTTAGGGAACTTGGAGCCTTCAATTAGAAGGGAAGGAGAAGCAACTTTAAAGTTGTTATGCCACTACCTTTTGAGAGTCTTTCCAAGAGAGATCGTAACAGCGCAAGTCATATGATACAACATGAGCATGGCTTGCGCTTTAAGCCAGAGATGTGAAAAAGCCTTCAGTCAAGAATACGTTGAAAACACATTAACGAGCATATACAAAAGGAGCAGAAATCAGACTTAAGACATGGTTGCATACAAAGGCGGGCACGTGGAGGAAGACTTGTTACAAAAATTAACTATTCCGTCAGTGGACATCGAGGAATTCAGCTGTCCAAAAGTTGAGCGCTTTTTTCACGGAGGGATCAATGCTACAACTTCTCGCGATAGCCCAGTATAAATGCAGCAACAGGGTCTCGTCTAAATCAGTTGAGCTAAAGTTAGGAAAATGGATAAAGTGTGTAAGGTTATGGATTTGGAAGGATTTATGCTGGAAAAACGTTTCCATGTTAGGGAACTTGGAGCCTTCGATCAGAAGGGAAGGAGAAGCAACTTCAAAGTTGTTATGCCAATGCCTTTTGAATGCCTTTTGAGTGCCTTTCTGAGAAAGATCGTAAAAGCGCAAGTCATGTGATGCAACATGGGCATGGGTTGCGCTTTACGCGAAAGAGATGTGAAAAAGCCTTGAGTCAAGGATACGTTGAAAAAACATTAATGAAGATATACAAAAGGAGCAGGACTCACACTTAAGACCTTGTTGCATACAAACGCGGGCACGTGGAGCCAGACTTGCTACAAAAATTAAATATTCCGTCTGTGGACATCGAGAAATTCGGCTCTCCAAAACTTGAGCGCTTGTTTCATGGAGGGATCAAAGATACACTAGTAGTGTATAATAGGGTTAGGGTATCGTTTTTTATTCATGAGGTAGATAATATATTCATGTTACCATGGTGTTGCTATGGGGATGATGATGTCACTGGCGCCAGGGGTGGGTGTGGTGTCTGGGTCAAAGGTGCTCACCGCACCATTGTTCTTCGAGGGCGGAAGTAAATAGGATGCTCATTAGTATGCGCAACACGTGGTTTGTGTCAATAAAAACGGTGGGCTTTGGTTCAACTCTGAAATAATGGTGGTGGGGTGGGGGTTCTCATTAGTATGCACAACACGTGGTTTGTGTCAATAAAAAAGCGGCAACCCCTTTGCAACCTCTGCAACCTTTTATTATACAGACTAGCATTTCACAAGAAGTTTATTTTAAGTTTTTATTAATTTATTGTAAAGAAAGTGGGAATACAGTTGTATTATGAAATAGATATTAATCATGTAGTAAAATATACAACGATTTGATGTAATACCTGAATATAAAATTCAAAGTATACACCAAACCCAAATATATGATACCTTTTCACATTTAATAATCATCGTAACATAATATTATGGTACAAACATTTGTAAAATCATGAGTTATTCTATATCAAAGTCTTGAGTGTCTATTAACACAGTTAATAGAGATCGTGATAACATTCAACAGGGTAAACCAGTTGAATTCTTATCACGATCTTTATTACACGTGTGTAATGATTTCAAATAGGGCGAGAGCAGTGTCTGTGGCAACACATGTTTTGTTTTCGTCTATTTCAGCTATAACTGCAGCTTGTTTGAATGCTTCTTGCTTGTCACGTTCCCATTCGTCTTCCATGATGAGAAATGCAGTGAAGGTTTGAGAAGCTGACTCTGTAGAAGAGGGCTTTTAGTTGTTCTTTTAAGAAGGCTGTGTCTTCTAGCCAGTTTTTGCCACTTTTCGTTTGAGTTTTTTTTAGTAAACTCTACGGCTTGTGGAGATTCACCGTAGAGGATTTTGAAGAAGACGCCTTCATAGAAGGTGGATGAGCAGAATTGTGTTAGTAGAATGCTACAGCATCGCTGTCCATTTTGAATTCAGTTGCTATATGTGCACGGTTGAAGTAGTGTTGATTGCTCATGATGCTTACGTTAGTGCGGGAAAAATGCTTTGTGTGTGCGGGAAAATGCTTTGGTGTGTTTATTTTGGTGGGAATGTAAGAACCAATGAGGTCTGAGTTATTGTTTGTTCATGATGTGAGGTTGTTTTGCTAAGGTTTGAGTATATTATTGGTGATTTGGGTGTGGAGAAAAAAGTGGAAGATTTAACCTTTTGGTGTAGTGGTTTTGGTGTGAATTGTTCTTTCTGTGAGATAATGGTTGATACAATTTATCGAATCTCATTGGAAGATGCGTTTGAGATATTCGTGCAGACTGTTGAAGAAGGGTCTGATGGGAAGAATAGGGAGGTTATTCATTTTATAAGATGTCATTATTTTGATAATTTGAAAAAGGTTGCTGAGTTGATTTTTGCATTAAATGAAGCTGCAATAACGGAGATAGTTGTAAAGTTAGAAAGAAAAGCTGTAAAGAAGGTGTGTAAACAATTTTGTGTTACTGATGGTGTTGCTGCTAAGTTGGCTGTAGAAAGGTGGTGGATCGAGTATTTAGCAGATTTGAGGTTCGGATTTGAACCGGATGATTAATCTACTTTACTTGAGAGATTTCAAAGTGCACATGAAGAAGATGTTGAGAAGTTAAGGAACATTTTGCGATCATGAAGAGGTGGGTAATTTGCGTTTTAATGTGATTTTAGTATGTATTTTAGTGTTGTAGTATTATTTATTTGGATTTAGTCGACACTGTGCTTTTATGTCAGAGTTTTGGGTAAATCTAAATTAATATTACTATATTTATGAATAATGATATATGTATTGGTTTTTTATAGCTGTTATACGACGTCGGCTTCTTGGAGACACGAGTATTTAGTGTTCGTAGTCTCTTTAGAAGTCAATGTTGTGTAATATGCATTGCTGTTTATTTAAGGATAAAGATGTGTGGTGGTGTTGACATCGATAAGTGTTATTTTTGTGCGATGATGTTTGAGGAAGAATGTTCCATGATGTTTGGGCAACAATACAAAGTAGCGTTGGGAGTTGCATTTGATAAGTGTATTGCTTCAAATAGTACAAATCGTTGTGGCAAAGTTGTTGAATTTTTGAGGAGGTATTTTTATGATGAGTTGGAGAAGATGGCTTTTGTGGTGTGTGAATTCAATGAAAGTTGGCTTTTTGAGTTGTTAAATAAATTTGATGACGAAGCTGTTGCTGATATTGGAAAAGACTTTTGTAAAAGTTATGATGGAGCATTTGATGTGTTGAGTGCTAGAGAATGGATTTATAAAGTATCTGGATTTGTGTATGGTCGTTTTACTTTGCCGAAGGGGTGGCATTTGGCTGATGTTGATGAGCTTAAGAAGTTGTGATTGACAGTTGTGTTATTGGTGTTGGAGAAGTTGGTTGAAGATGTGTTGTCCGTTGGATTGTGACAGTGATTTTCAGTTTTACGTGGATATTCTTAAGGATGAGTTTTTAAGTTTTATTCGTGGTCATAATCGTTTGTTTGAGAGAGTTTTAATTAAGGAGTTGTTTGATCGTTATTTGTGCCATGGGTTGTTGATTGAGATGGCAGAGGTGGTTTTTGCAATGTGTGATTCTGAATTGTTTGACCTTGTTTTGCAGATTGAAAATGCTGCATTTGAGCATTTTGACTTTGTTTCTGGAGATTTGGGTATTCCAATCCCTGAAAAAAATTTAAGGAGTAGAAAATGGGTTTTTGATTTGAATAGTTGGAGATATCATGATTTTGGTTCAGAGGATGCGGGGGATGATGACGTGGAATTTAGTGACACGAGGCTGTGTTATTTGCAAGAGAAGCATGCTACTGCTATTAAGGAGTTGATTGCTATTAAGAAGGGTGTGGTAAAGGAAGGTGTGGAAGACGTTTATTTTTCTGGTTGGATGTAATATGGCTGAGCGTGATCAGGATATGCGATGTGGAAAATCTGATTGTTTGGTTTGTAAGGAGGTATGTGTTGGTAATTTAAATTGGCGTGTTGTATTTGAAGATCTTGTTGCTATTGAACGGTTTGAAAGATTGAGACCCGAGGAGCGGGATATTGTTTTTCATTTAAAGCACTTAATATACTCTTATTCGTTTAGTAAATCGTGTGTATTTAGTGTGCATGATTATATTGAAAAGCTTTTTAAATTTAGAGTTCATGATAGGTTTTTAAAAGATGTTTTATTAAGAAGATGGTTAAGTTTGGTTTAATTTTAGGATTGTGATGGAGAAGTTGGCGTCATTGAAGAAGCTGTAGAGTGGATGAGCTTGCCACGTAGAAGATTGAGTGATAAAAGATGGAAGGAGCAGAAAGAATCTTATGAGATTTTGAAAGATAGTAGAATAGTTGACTTATTTCCAGAAGATTTATTTGATTATTTACGTGTTAGAAAGAACTATTCCGTTTTATGGGATTTTGCAGCAAATGAAAGGCATTACTCGGAAGATAATCTTCGTGATTGGAATAAGTTGAGTCAGTTAAGTGGGGTTTTACGTGGATATGATTTAGATTTGAGGCTTTTTAAGATTCCTAAATCGTTGAGTGAGAAAATTTGGAACGAAATTTATACTTTTGATGAAGAAGTTGATGAGAAGTTGATGAGTTGGTATGAAGCAGCAAAACAGTTGACTAATAACAAACATCCAGATTCATTTATTGTATTGGCTTTTGTGTTGATTGTTTTGCATAATAGTTATCATTGGAATATGTGGGCTGATGATCATGTATTTTTATGTTCATGTACTGTGAAAGGTGGATGGGTTGATTTTAGTAGTATAGTACTTGGGGGTACCAACGCATATTTACATATGATGATACCATTTGATGATTTCATATTTTCGGCTATATGTTTTTGATCTCGTATTTTTGATATCATATTTTTGGCAATCTATATATTTTTAATCTACATCCGATGATACAATTCGATGATCTCGTATTTTTGATATAATATTTTGATATCATATTATGATCTCGTATTTTTGGAAATCTATATATTTTTTAAAATGTGTGACTTTCTCAAAAAAATCACCAAGCATGACTTTCTCGGAAAAACAGGAAATGAGTCATCGCCTATAGCTATTATTCTAAGTCGCGAGACAGTCGCATGATCTCTGACCGGCACTGCTGTGCCATGACGTCAACAGCTAACTGAACTTTTTTAGATTTTATAATGTCCGTATGCGTAGCTTGTCACGCCATTATCGTGAATATACCTACCGCTTGTCATCGAAGCAAGATAATGACACTTTATTAAGCTCATAGCTTCCAAGTTGATGGTTACTGCTTCGGATTGTTTTCATTGTATGATACATTTGCTTGTTATTAAATAGAACCTCTTTATAGTTTTCATGTTGAATGTTCTTTTTAATGACGTTCTTTTTGATCCCTTTAGCAGTCTTTCCTCCTGTTTGGTTGTCTTTCATGTAGCTATACATTTTTGATCGTAGACCGATGAATTCACAAACGGGAACTCCTGCGGCTTCATCTTTGAATTTACCAATTACTTTTTTATTTGACTTATTAAAATACGGTGAGCTTTCAGGGTAGTCGCTGTTATCGAATTTATCTTTATCGTTCCAGAAATTTCTATAGACGTCTTCGGTTTCGATTTCGTATGTTAATGAGTCTGTGTCTGTGAATAGTAATTTGGCTTTGTTATTATATTTATTTTTGATGTAGTTATAATGAAAATCATACATTAATGTCTTACTAAGATCTAGAATACACATACCCACATATGCCGGCCTGTTAAGGGTAAGTGTTTCGTTAATCTTATGCACAGCTACTAGATTTTCATTGAATATTTTACTGCTAACATATGTCGGTTTAGCAGCCATTTTTAATAGTTTCTTTTCATCGGTGACTAATCTGACGTCTACTCGCTTTCTGAGGTTTTCCATTGTTTTTCCAAATACACTGTTATTCATCAGCTTGAAAAAGTCTTTTTCAAATGCGTTTTTGGCATTAGTTCTTTTCTGAGTGTTGTAATCAATATATTGCCTGAGCCAAGGGGATTGATTGAACTCTAACACTCGATGGACTTTAGTTATTTTCAAACCGAGATTTGTATAGAGTTGAAGGTTTCTGTAATGAAGCACGTATTTTTCTTTGTTGCTTAATGTTGGTATCAGTTTATGTACCAAACCAGTTGATATCTTGTATTTCTTCGCGATGTTTTTGCAATAATCTGATAGCATGTCCTCGGTCACTTTAATCTTTTCCGGTCCAAGTGGGTAGTCATTATGAAGATTATGCAACCCTTCAGGGTATTCAAGGTCAACTTCCAGAATCAAACCCTTCTCACTATCTTCTTTATACTTAGCTAGGTCTATCTTATCGATCTGTTTTTGTGTCATCCATCTGAATCCGCCTGTTGGAAGATATTGACTCATAGCCCAACCGTATAGATTATTAGCATCGAGATACATGATATACTTTGAGGGCGCCTTCTCATCGTATTCTTT
Source organism: Pachyseris speciosa (assembly GCA_016490735.1). NCBI lineage: Eukaryota > Metazoa > Cnidaria > Anthozoa > Scleractinia > Pachyseridae > Pachyseris > Pachyseris speciosa. The sequence goes on from JAEMWC010000284.1 coordinate 191,542, forward strand.
CATGTATTTATTGTTTGCTCTTCCATATCGGTTTGCTATATAACTGATTCCTCCACGCATACCCTTTTCAATGAATTGAAACATATCAATATCAACCATAAGCTCTAGTTTAATGTCAGTCATTTTAAGCATAGCATCCCACGAAAGCCCTGGAGACGTGAAATAATGGCATGGGTCCAGTTTGTAGTATTCAAGGCATGTTTTCCTGAAGTTTTCGAATACATCAGCTAAAAGAAGGATGTCTGATTTAAGGTACAGATCATGATACTCACCCATATTTTTGAGAGAGAATGTATTCCACACATTCTGGGCATCTTCATCACTTATATGTTCATCATATAATAGGCTGTAAAATTCTTCTTTTGATGGTAGCTTTTTATTGAATTTATTAAAACTATCCATATAATCGTAAGGGTAGACCCCTTTTTGTGCCATCAGATCAAGATCATTACCCTTGAACTCTTGAGAGGTGTATTTCAAGGCTTCTTTAGGAAGATTACTGACTAGTCTATCCAAACCAGAGCTCATAAACTGGAAACTATCAAGAAAGGTTAAGTGATTACCCAACATGAAAGCCATGTATTTTTCCATATTGTTGGGAATAGCATTTATATTCATCTGTTTCTCCTCTCCTTTCTTATTTGTGTAAATGTGTTTCTTAACAATAGCACCAATCTCTTGCATTATAAAATGACTGTCATAACCTCTTAGATTATGGAATATAACAGGTATTTTTATTTCTTCTGGATTTACTCTAAGTTTTAGATTACATTCTTGATGGGCAGAGCCTCTGTATTTACCAGTGATATGGCAATGATCTCGAACTCGAATATCTTTATCAGTATATTTTTTATTGCAAATGTGGCATTCTTTAGCTTTTTGGAATTCCTCCTCATCCTCTTTCGTCATTTTTAATGGTTTGTTAAATTCCTTTTTCATGATATTTTTGCAATATTTGACTTCTTCTACCATTTTTTCCATGAATTTGTACACAGCTTTTTCACCTCTATATATTGTTACAGGTTTGCTATATTTATCATCATAACAACAAACAATCTTATAGCCATATCCACAGTCTGTATGCTTCTGGTATGCTTCGGTATATGATTTATCATTATTAGGTTGGCACCCAATAATCTTTTCAGTTATAGCCTCAAAGTCGGCATAGATTACAAATGGCATAGGCAGTTGTTTATGGAAGTTGTTGAATTTTAGTGTGTTGTTATTTTTGTCAGGCATTTTTATCGCTTGTGTGCCATTCACTTGTATGCAGTTTTCTTTATGATCAGTTAATACTCTTTCAGAGCTGAAGCATTGAAGACAATACATGCAGAAATGTTTTCTTTCTTTGTGTTTTGTCTGATTGTACATTAACTTGTTGAAATCTTTGATCAACACATAGTGTTTGTTTTCATTTTCTGTTATCAGAAGGAGATTCATACAGTCTTCATATTTTTCTTTTGAGACATAAATTGGATATGGTTGTTTATCTTCATAACCGAAAACATTTATGTTTATAAAATTTTGTTTTTCAATCTTGTTATACTGTTTTGTTGTGACTGGGAATTCAATCCCTGAATAATTTAAATTTTTAATTAATTCTTTGTCAATTTTTTTAATTCTCTGTGAATCTTTGTCTTGTGGATTTAAATGTCTGATGTGACACCATCTGAAGCATTCATTATCATTGTTCTTTATGTTTATCAAACCTTTTTTATTATGTCTTAGTTCCTGAGGTAGTTTTATGTATGAAGAACCTCTCATTGGTTAGTATTTTACTATATTGAGATAATGATTGTCAACAGATTCAATGGTCCAACCAGAACCTTCAGATACCCATTTAGCTATTTTGTTCAAGATTTGTTGTTTTGATATTTGTAGTGATTCAGTGACTTCCAGATTGTTCACAATTGTTTGAGCTGGACTGTTAAAATATGCGGTCTTATACACTGTTTCTCCATCTGATGTTTTTGTGAATGTCACCCTAAGTGTTTCGAAATTTCAGTCCTTTCATTTCATTTAACAATTTTTCAATACGTATTTCGATTGCCTTTCTTGTGTTTTGTAGTTGCGCTAGCGGGTCTTTGTCATTTTTTATATCAATTTCAAAAGACTTTGTGTAGCCTTTCAGAGCTTTATCAACTTGCTCTATCTTAGTTCTAGGTAATGGAATTGGTTTTTTAACTACCTTTTTAGTTCTTGGTATTGGTATTGGTGTCTTTTTTAATTGTTCTATTTCTTCTAACCATTCAGAAGGTGGGGGTGGTAATCTTTTCCTCTCGAAATAATCAACCAATTCTTTCACGGTTTGTCTAGGTGCTGGCATTGGATTCACAGTTCTTGGTGCTGGTACTGGTTTGTAAGTTCTTGTTGCTGGCGTTGGTTTGGTATCATCTACCACAATAATTTTAGGCTTCTTCTTCTCTTGCTTTAATAGCAATTCGATGAGCTGAGATTTACTGAGTTTCTTGAGACTCTTCTTATCCATACTATTGGTTGAGATAATTTTTTCCATTTATATATTATATGGTTATATCTCTTTAACTATAAACACAAATGAAGCCATTTTAAAGAATTATAAACAATATCACAACAAGAAATGTAAATAAATAGCCAGAAACAATCATATTTTTGGCTACATAATAGCAAATAGACAGTATAAACTGTATCGTTTGATATAATATATATTGGGTAATATTCTTTTATAATAATTTCATATATCTTTTAAATCCTTGAACGAAACCCAACTGTTGAATTCATCACTGTACCCCTTCCACTTCACCAAAGCTTGTTTCTTTTTATAATCTCTCCGAATGACTTTATCAATTCTAAATACCTCTCGTTTAGCCTTTAATAACTCAGGTTCATAAAAACTCCCTTTAATATCTTCACCTCTGAGATCCTTTATTTTGTATGTTATTGGATTAGTGTATTGTATTTTATCAACTGTGAACACTTCCTCAGTCCAATTTGGTGTATAGCCCTTGTCGAATACATTCCGTTTATACTTAGATATTCGGACCTTGTCACCAACCTTGAATTTTGGTTTAGCTGATAATGGCTCCATATCACCATATAAATTGAAATACACTATTCCTTCATTCTTTTTCTTTGAAGCCTCTGTGGGTGTCATCTTTATGCTTGAATGTTTTGTGTTGTTGTACTGTTTTACTAGTTTTGGGAGCATATTGAGATACATTGTATTACCTTGAACAGTGAACTGCTTCCACATTTTGGACTTAATTGTCCTATTCCATCTTTCAACTACTGATGACTTCTCTTCATTCTCGGTGGAGTACATGTGTATCTCATTTTTCTCTAATAGGTCTTTCACATGTTTGTTATAGAACTCTTTACCCCTATCGACCCATAGATATTGTGGTTTTCTATCTCTGAAGATGGTTTTGAATGCTTCAGTTACAGTTTCACCCTTTTTATCCTTCAGAGGAACAATCCAACCATATTTGCTGAAGACATCAATAACCATAAGAAGATATCGATAACCTTTATTCCATTTACTAAACTGTTGCATTTCAACTAGATCACTTGCCCATATTTCATCAATATGATTTGTGATTACACGCCGCCGAGTGAAATTGCATTTTATGGGTGCATGGAACTCATCTGCTAATTTTTCTTCCCAGTTTTCTTCACTCGACGGCTTTTTCCGTTTTTTGGAACTCCGAGACCTAGTTTCTGCTTAGTATCAATGACATTTCTAGCTAACCAATGACCCCATTGTCTTTCATTATACGGTACGTTGTCTAAAGCTTGTACCATTTTTCGGTCTGCTTTATTTTTACATTTCCTGTCGTCTTTACAAACAGAATAATCAACATCATGCTGCATGGCTATTGCATCTGTCTTACCTGTTGGCTGCTGATATATCTCAAGTATTTCACCTGTTATTGGATCGTATTTAAGCTGCTCATTAAGAGGATTATACGGCCCAGTATAGTTATGACCTGGTAAAGTCCAACCTGATTTGGGTTTAGAAAGCTTACCAATAGCTTTATGAATATCGACAGCACCACCCAATCCTCTGCCGTATCCCTTCAATTTTATCCAAGAACCGTAGCTTCGTGTTCCGCCTTTCTTTTTGTACTCTGCGTACTGGCTCTTATAGTTGGCTACCATTCTTCTCCCCTCATCAGGTGTAACTTCAGGCCCTTTGAAAACATTAGGGTTTGAAACAACATTCCAAGCCTTTTTAAGATCAACGAATGGGAAAGGAATGGGAATACCACTTCCATAATCCAATCCCTTGATGTCTGTTTTGTAATGAATGTTTGGTCGCACTTTTGTTGAGAGTTGATTTAAAGCTTCTGTCCCAACCTTTTGTAAAATGGGAGTTGCTTTTTTTATGACATAGTCAATCGCACACCGCTGAAGTTTTGGATTTCTCATTGCTTCAGAAGCATATCTCCCCATTTCAGCACCCTTCTTCGCTAAAAAAGGGACTCCATGTTCCAAGAATCCTGTAAGTGCCATGTCTGCGGCTGAATCTAGTATGCCCGCCCCTTCAGACGGGCCAATCAATTTCCCCGTCTCTTGATGAATTTAGTCTTTGTTATCCCACATTCAGCGCATTTGCATTTCATCATTGTTCGACCATTTTTTGTCTTTTCATATCTTTCACTTCCTGGTACACATTCAGTTACTTTCTTCTGTTTAACACAATATGATTTTACCATTATACATATTAGTTAGATATTTTCGAAGTAGTCTATGATGAATCTGTGATTGACACTCGCATCTGTTGAACTGAATTTGGAATTGTGTGTTGTATTCAGAATCGATCTACCTTTTTGTCGCTCGAGAAGATAGTACAGGCACCAGTATCCACACAATAGTGAATCACGCTCTTGTATCTCGTCTCCGGAGTATTCGAGTTGTTTCCCACTTGTAGCCATATATATTTGAACTTCTGTTGGCATCATCAATCCGAATGAGTCGAAGTGTTCACAGTATGTGTCCATATTCCGATAACATACCCAATGAGTGCCAGGTCCAATCCGACTGTCAAGATTTACTATTCCACATTCTTTGTTTTTGATTTGTCTTGGCAGAGAATCCCGACTAAAAACTCCTCTAAAATGTTTAATGTTAAGACATTTCACCCAATTCAACAAATCAAAGTTTGATAATGGTTTATTGATGAATTTTAGAGTCTTGTCCCCAGTATAGGTATTGAATTGAAGGGACTGTTTTTTCCCAACAGAAGTCCTTTTCCTGAGGTCTTTTTTTTTTTTCATTCCAAAACCGATTGGGTTATCCCATGTACCAACAACTGGGGGTGATCTCCATTGAATCAAATCATGTTTTCCACCACTTTTATTTTTTGCAATGGCATCTGGAACGTGAACTGGTAATGACCGTCTCGGACGACTTCGTTCAACATGCAAACCTTTTCCAGTCAAGGCATTCATAAGCAGAGGAATTCCAATACTTACCAAAAGTGTTCCAAGAAAACCACCAGACTGAGTTTTTGTTGGTTTGATGGCAAGTTGTCCACCAGACTGCATCGCATTGACAAGATCAGCCATTTGTCTAACATTCAACAAATTTCCATAATTCAATAGTTGGGGCAAGTTTTTATTGGGAATAATGAATCCTCCTTTTTGTTTCTTTCCAAATAATTTATCAACACCGAGACTTGCCAATGAAGAAAGAGCACCTGTAGCCAATGCTGGAGCCGCTTTTGATACTGCCTTAGTTGCATATGGCAATAGTTTTGTTCCAAGTGAAATAAGACTTGACAAAAGAGAACCTCCATGTACAACAGCTTTTCTGATTTGTGATTTTGATATAGAAATATCTGATCCTTTTCCTGATCTTTTTGATTTCATCAGTTGGTTGATTTGTCTTTTAGTTAACATGAGTTGATCATTTCCAGACAATTCACTATGCGATAACCTCAATGTTACAGCTGAATTTGTTCTATAAGCTTTTGCAAGCTTTTCTTTCTTACCTTGTGAAAGTTTCACTCCATGAGGATAATAAGTAGTCATATATATTTATATTAAATACAATTTAATATAAACAATGATTATTTTAATTATTTATTTAATTATTTAATTTTATTTAATTTATTTAATTAATTTAATTATTTATTTAATTTATTTAATTATTTTAATTATTCCAATTATTTGATTATTTAATTAGAAACAATTACATAGATCTCAAAACAAGTTTACCATCTGTCCTGCTCATCTCAATGTCCTGTTCATAGAGGACTAGTGCATACACACTGTAATCTGTGTTTGTTCCCGCACTCAAAGTGTATTTGAAAGTCAGTTTTGTCATCCCATCTTTTATGTCCTGTTTTTGTTTCGTCAAATCAAAATAAATGAAAGGGAATATTGAACTGAAGTTACCTCTGTTAAGCAAGGTGCTATCACTGAAGTCGTTGATGGCTTGAACGTATTTCAGAACATCTCTGAATACTCTTGATGGTTCTGTTGATGGTTTATAATGAACCTCTGGATAATCATTTCCATTACCAACTTCGAGATGACAATTTGTCATTGTTCGGTTATTTGCAACTGAAAATGTGTTGTACAAGAATTTATTGGCTGTCTGAGACGAATCATTGGCATCATTAATAATGAATACAAATACATGCCTCGGTTTATTTATTCCCGATGAAATACGGAAATTAGCTGTCTGTTGTCTTGTTGAATTACCTCTCTCAACCATTTCTCTCAGATAAGTCCACTTTCTTGTATCAAGATATTTGTGGCTCTCCACAGGATTTCAGGTAAAATGGTGATGACACGGGCACGCGTGCGAGGACACGCTAAACAAAAGAAATTTCTTTTAACACGCCAGCAGCGTGTCACCATGCACGTCTCATTAAAACTGCCTTTTGTCTTATCTCACACGGAGAGCACAAAGGAAAACGTTCAGTCACACAAAGAAGCGTGTCAAGTTATGAAACACAAAGGAATCGAGCAAAATGACACGCTAGCGTGCAAAATGTCTTGCTTTGCGGGCAAAATCACTCGCTTGAAAAATAATCATCGCATAAAAAGTTCGTATGACCTTTTTCATCGGTCGACAGTTTCCGCGAGAAAATTGTTATGAGGAGTCAAAAAATTGAAACACAGCTGCCAGCACGTGGAATGACTTTCTAAATTTTATTTTGCAAAAGATAAAGCTTAACAAAGTTCAGCCATGTACAACTAAATTAAACAAGACCCTCAGCTCAGAGACCAAAAAGTGCCGGGTTTCCGGTATAAATTATGTTTAAAATGCTCACACCGTAATTTTTCGGTTATAAGGCACACTCGGTTATAAGACACACCCCCAACTCAGCAACTCAACTGTCCATTTTTCTGATGGGAAATTTCCGTAAAACACTTGGTTATATGACGCACTATAAACTGAGAAAGATACGTGGAGCGACAACGGAGTTGTAATAAAAAAGAGAGAAAAAGCCGTGCATAAACAAAGAGCCGAAAAAGCAGAAGGAATACGATTTATGAAGTTTACTTACTTGTGACCTACTAAATAACCAAATGCGTGAAAAAAAGTTGCATACTGACTTGAATGATTCAAGCAAATTTGTCGCTTGCGTGTAAAAACTAAAGATTCACTTTGATTACAAAAGCGTAAATAATTACACGCGCTTAATGGCGATTTGGTTTGAGTTGCCAGCGAGGAGAATGCTCGAGTTAACCGGCTTCATATGTCAGTGCACAAAAGTGGATGGATGGACGAAAAAGGTTTGTATAATATGTAAAGAAACACAATTTATATTTTGCAATGGAAGTGTTTGCGATTTTAGCCCGACAAGTATCACATTACAGAGCACGTGCTTTCAAGCACGTCTGATAATTATGCAAATGAAAATACTCTCTTGGGAACTAATGAGTAGATTCAAAAAACCTCCATAGCTATGAAAGTCAGTGCTTAATCATAGCGGAAAATGCAAATTTAAAAAATTGTTTCAGAAAAATATTTACTTTTTAATTTATGGCCCATTTCAAACGTCGTGCTACTGCTGTAGTTCGCACCCGATTGTTCCTGTGGTGTGACATATAACGCGACGATAAGAACGATAGTTATCTTCTGTGAAATTGAAGATTTTCAAGGTCAAAAGATTACAGATCTTCGACTGCTTATGAAAAATAAAGCTCCTTTATTTTTTCTTCATTCTGAGCTGCTGCACTTCGAACAAGCTTCGTTCAGCTGACAAAACGCACGTTGCGTTAACATAATTTTATGCAAACAACTGTTTGCACTGTTTCGTACCGGTGAGCTTGTATTCAAACCTTGCACAGTTTTTTTTTTCTCTAGATAATCGTGTAACATAACACGCTTCCCGTGTTTAATCACACTCTCCGCGTGACAAATTGCACGCTAACTTGAACAAAAGGTTATGCGTGTTAAGTCACGGAAAACAAAAGCTGCGTGCCACTTTTTGTCTTCTTCATTAAATATGTGCATATCCGTGA
>JAEMWC010000284.1:205000-250000 GCA_016490735.1 Pachyseris speciosa
TTTACCTGTTGAACAAATTCAAGACACTGAATTGCAGCGGTTGGTTGTGTTTGATGATTTTGTGACGGATAAAAAACAAGATCAAATCATCAGCTATTTTATTCAGGGTCGTCACAAAAATTGTTCAACACTGTACCTAACACAGTCATTCTATGGATGTCCAAAATCTGTTAGGCTTAATTGTAGCCACTTCTGCCTTTATGATTTTCCATCTACAAGAGAGAGAAACTTTATCTCCCAAGAACTCGGAATTGATAAGCAAAAGTATATCGAAGCAACGAAAAAACCATATTCTTTCTGTTACATTGACAAACCAATGAAAACAGTGAAGAGAAACTTTTATGGTGTTATCTAATCTATTATTATAAGGGTATATTCAACTTTTTACCAAATCAAGATCACGTTGGTCATATTAAAACAGAAACGGGAAGAAGAGGTCCAATTGGTCCAAAAGGTGATAAAGGTGATAGAGGTCTAATTGGTCCAAAAGGTGATAAAGGTGATAAGGGAAATGGATTTAAATTGACACAAAATGGGAATTATGATATCGAAAACAAAAAATTGACTAATGTAGCAGCACCAACTGCGAACAATGATACAGCCACAAAGGGGTATGTTGATGACCTTGTTTTTTCAGCATCAGGATCTCAACGCAACCCATTTGCCTTTTTGTTAAAAGACAAATCCAAGTCTTCTGCAGTTCAAGGTGTGGAAAACCTTCAAATTGAGAATTTTGACAAATCACCTTATCACATAAATAAGTCATCATTGTCTTTTTTCATTAAACGAAGTGGCAACTTTACATCCAAAATTCGTTTTAATGTTTCATCTTTGAGTGACGGTCAGTACACTTTTGTTGTTGAGTTTTACTCACCCTCAAACCTCGAAATGCAACAATTGATTTATTCCTTCCAACTATAAATATGCGAGATGCGGGACAGTCGTTTCAAAAACCTTTTCCTCAAACTCAACACGTTGATGGTTACATGAAGAAGCTTTTTACAATTGAAAAAACCAGTGGTGGTCAAGCGGCAATACAGGTGGAACTTTCCAGCACAGCTCCTGCGTCTAACACCAAAAAACCAGCAGATCTTGTGAATAAATCATATATTGACACTAATCTCGCATCAAAAAGCAGTATCGGTCAAACTCTACTTCGAGATGGAACACAAGAAATGACTGCTAATTTAAATCTTGCTGGTAACAAAGTGATCAACTGTGCAACACCAACTGCTAACACAGATGCTGCCAACAAAAGATATGTTGACCAGGCCCCTTTTCTTAAACTTGTCGGAGGTCGAATGGCTGGTGATATTGACATGGGTGATAACACACTCGCAAACTTAAAAGAAGGAACACATAAAACCGATGCCGTAAATTTAGATCAATTAGAAAAAAGTCATATTTCATCTGCTTCTCATCCAAAGAATGCTTTCAAATATTTGATAAATGATATCGATGAAGTCAGTACTGAATATGGCTTGAAAGTTAATGGATATGTCAATTTACCTCGTTCACCACATTTGATTTCGAAAAAGGTCATTGATGTAGACTTGAATAAAGAAGCTAATCATATTTACAGAGCTAGAATTGGTTTTAATATGTACACAATAAAAGATGGAAAATACACTTTCATTCTTGAATGGCTATTTCCTGATTATGAAGGAATGAATTTTAGTAGTGTAACATTCAGTGCAACTGGTGGAATTACAATTCATAAAACTGTAGGGAGAAAATTTGATAACAGAAATGAAGATCATTCGAGATATTTATTATGGATTGAAAAACCTTCAGTAAGTTCACCACCTGAATATTTATATTGTACAATACATATTAATGCTAACCCAACTTATCCAAATAAGTACAAAGTTCATTGTGTTGCATATGGTATTGATTTTGAAGCTGTAGACGTTCCATCAAGTGTTTACGACTTCACAGAAGCTTATAAAATCGTGAATGAAAAAATACAATTACAAACTGATTTAGATTTGAATGGACATGTTTTGATTAATAATTCATCAAACTTATTTGACGGTCAAAATGGTGAATTGACAATGCTAAATAATATTAATATGAACAGCTTTCTTATAAGTGAGGCTAAACTTGGTGGTGATTTAAATCTGAATGGCTATAGAATTCATAATAATAGTTTGAATCTATTTCGTTCAAGCATTACAGGTGTAATTATGGAAACAGCTTTCGATTTAGGTGGTTTTTCGAAATTGGGTGGTGATTTAGATTTGAATGGACATCAAATAGTAGGTCAAACACATCTTTTTAATTGTTTCGTTGAAGCCAGTGCAAACCATAATAAAACTGTTCTTAAAACAGTTCTAATAAATGGCTCTAAATATTTAACCGTTTTAGATAATTATTATTTGAAAAAAACACATATTATACAAGGTACAAAACCTGGAATGTTTTATTTTAAGTCAAAACGTGAAAACGCTCCTTCATTAACTTTTCCAACAACTATATTTGAATATAGAATCACCTCTAAAGAGAGAAATATTAGAACAGTTGATATCAACAAAAATTTAAATAGAGGATACCTGATCATTGATTATTCTCATCCAAACGAGAACGCATTTGACACTTGTTTTACAATGGAAATAAAAATAAATTAATCTAAATTAATATTATATGGGTATATTTAACCACAGAATAGAACATATGAATGTGAAAGGTAATGATGTAACTGGATTTAAATTAACAAACGATGGGAACTATGATCTTGAAAACAAACGTTTGACAAATGTAAAACCCGGCAATGATGTTAATCATGTTGTTATTAAATCACAAGTTTCTGATATTGTTAGAGATAGTTTTTTAGATTTATGGGTTTCTGAATATATTAGATTATACTCAAAATGTGTTTATCAAATCGACAGAGTGAATAATAATTTTGTAGATATGAATGCAGACAGAAAAGTTGAAACATTATATGATCTCTCAAATGAAGAAAATAATGCAACTCAATCAACTTTAAATTTAAGACCCACTGTTTGTACTAAGGCTGAGAAACATAATGGACGTTATTTTTTGAAGTTTAATGGATCACAGAGAATGATAAGTCAAATCAATTTAAATAATGATGTTGTTAATATTTACACTGTTTATAAATTAAATTCAAATACAGGTGGAAATCCATGGAAAAATGGGCTTTTTGGTCATGATAATAGAGGTTATGATAAGTTTGTCAGCTATTGCAATGGTTCAAATTTAGTTATAAGTGGTGTTGATCAATCAAATTGTGTATATTTTGGTCCAACAGCATCTATACAAAATTTCACAAAATTAGCAGATTATTCCGTAAATGATTTAGGTCAAATTAATGTTTGGCATTGTTTATCTGTTCATTGGGATAATTTATCTTCTCCAAATACAGAAAAAAGTAAAATCTATTGGAACAAAAAACATATAGGAAGTTTTACATCTGCTAATAGAACCGGTAGTCAACAAATGACTTTTCGTGATTTAAATCCAAATTCCATCGCACCTTTAGATAGTTGTATTATTTTTTTCTGTGTATACTTAGATTTTATATTAGATGAAAAAACAATTTTAGATCATCATCAAATTTTAATGCAACGATATAATATATGATAGAAGACATAATTAAATACGTTAGCTATCTTTTTAATAAAACCAAACAACACAACAGCGTTCATGATGCCATACTAAAGTCATGCCTAGTATACCAATTTTTGTATTTCAAGCATTTCAAAAGAATACTTCCAATTAACAACATTTTATATATTCATAATGATATAGGACTTATTGGTCCAGGAAATGGTTGTATTACACGATTTTTTGAAAGAACACTTGGTTGGATTCATGTATTACACTCACATAGTATTCTCCACGATGCTTTTGGTCGATTCTATGACCGTTATTCGTTAGACAGAGGATGTTGTTATGCCATACCCAAGAACCTTACACCAAAATGGATGAAAAGATCTCCATTATGTGGTCAAATCTCTGGATTAATTTATTGCATTTGCAAAAGAATAATAATATAAATGATATATATGATAAAACGTCGAAAAAGCATATTCAACTGGAACCATATTTCAGCCAAACTTTCAAAAGAACAAGTTAATGAATTGAAATCTTATTATAAAACATACCATAGAAAGTGTTGGGCGTACAAGCGAGCCATGAAAAAGTTCAAAAAAATGAAGTTACTTGGTAATTCACTTTCTATCATCTTTACATCTGGAGGTTTGGCGGCTTCTGTTGCTACTGGAGGTGTAGCTCTTGTTGCAATTTCAACATCTGCTGTTCTGATACAAGCATGGATGAAACATAAAAATCTCGATTTGAAAATACAACAATGTGTGTATGCATTTCAAACATACCAACATCTGTTAAATTCCATCAAAAATATGTTAAGATCTGGAGATTACGATTCAAATCATTTACATATAACCATGACCCAAACTGACAATTTTATCTGTGATAACAGTCCAATAGTCGACAAGTTTTTAACGAAATATGACAAATTTTTTACTTCTGAAGAATAGATTTGATTTTATCAAATCTCAACAATAAAATCCTAACCCAATATCTCAAAAGGAAGACCAAGCATTAAAAATATTTGCTTAAGGACAAATTTCGTACTTATCATCCTTTTACGATTCTCATTCACTAAAGGAAGTACTGTGTCTATCTCTTCGAATATTTTTAATATTTTACCACTATCTTTCAGAGAAATTTGAAATCCATTCTCACAGCATATACTATTTATCATATTTTCAATATGGTACTTCCGATGATATACCGATTTCCGTCGTATCCTATACATATTCTCATAAAAGTCAACATACTCTTTAACATAATCATAACCATGAACTGAACCACAATTTAGACAAACATTTTTACCATCATCGTTAAACATTTCCTGATTACTACAGCATGACACTACCACACTACTAACAACTTTAGCCAATTGCTAGTAGTATAGGACTTGGGGGTACCAGATCATTTTATCATCTGTTACCAAACCCAACTACTATATTTCCATCTGATGATACAATTCGATGATTTCATATTATGATCTCGTATTTTTGATCTCGTATTTTGGAATCTATAGTTTATTAAAATGCGTGACTTTCTCGGAAAATCACCAAGTGTGACATTCTCGGAAAAACAGGAAATGAGTCATCACCTATAGCTATTATTTCTCATGTGGAAGCATCCGATGGTTACATATTATGATCTTGTATTTTTGATCTCGTATTTTGGAATCTATAGTTTATTAAAAATGCGTGACATTCTCGGAAAAACAGGAAGTCGATGATCTCATCTCAGGAAATGAGTCATCATTAATAACCATTGTTTGAGAGTCATGGGACAGTCATGCGAGGTTCTGAACCAATCAAAAGTTACCACATAAATTAACCAAAACCGAAAATCTAACCAACTGGTTCAGAATTTGGTTAATTTTTGGTCAGACATTTTGCTATACAGAGAAAGGATGCCTTCATTAGAAGAACTTACTACTCGTTTTGAGTCCACATGTAACAAGATTCAAGATTCTATACTAATCATTGAAGCAAATATGGGTGATAATGAAGAATTCAGTTTTAATATGACAAGGGAAGTTTATAATTTGGGATCCACTGATATTAGTTCCATGGATAATGCTGTCGATCGTTATATCAAAGTATTGGAGGAGTACAAGAGGGTCTTGAACTATGAGAAATCACGGAGGCGATTAGAAGACAGGATAAAGAAAACCAGTGAGATTAAGACACTGAAGGAGGGTTTAAAGAAGACTCGTCAACAGAGGAAATTAGCAAGTGATCCCTATAGGAAGAGGTCTTAGGAGTGTATTGACTGAACATGGTATTATAGAAACCTTTGCGTGACTTTCCCAGAAACAGGGCATAATACTCGGAAATGGATATAGGGGGTTCCCCGCTGACAAGTTTAGGTATGTCAAGGACCACGAAGGAGAGACAAATCAGTGGGTTTGAGGCGATAAAAACACCACAGCTATGGTGTGACGTCAACAGCTAACTGAACTTTTTAGATTTTATAATGTCCGTATGCATAGCTTGTCACGCCATTATCGTGAATATACCGCTTGTCATCGAAGCAAGATAATGACACTTTATTAAGCTCATAGCTTCCAAGTTGATGGTTATTGCTTCGGATTGTTTTCATTCTATGATGCAACTGTTTATTATCAAAAAGTGTCTCATTATAATTTTCATGTTTGATGTTATTCTTAATAATATTCTTCCTAATTCCTTTAGCTGTCTTCCCTCCTTTTTGGTTGTCTTTCATATAGCTATACATTTTCGATCGTAGACCGATGAATTCACAAATTGGAACTCCTGCAGCCTCATCTTTGAATTTACCAATTACTTTTTTATTCGTCTTATCGAAATATGGAGAGTATTCTGGGTAGTCGCTGTTGTCAAATTTATTTTTATCCTTCCAGAAATTTCTATAGACGTCTTCGGTTTCGATTTCATAGGTCAAACTGTCTGTGTCTGTGAAGAGCAGCTTCGCCTTGTTTCCGTACTTCTCTTTAATGTAGTTGTAATGGAAATCATACATCAGTGTCTTGCTTAGATCAAGGATACACATTCCTACATATGCTGGCCGGTTTAAAGTAAGTGTTTCTTTTATCTTATGAACAGCTACCAAATTTTCATTGAAGATTTTACTGCTAACATATGTTGGTTTAGCAGCCATTTTTAATAGTTTCTTTTCATTGGTGACTAATCTGACGTCTACTCGCTTTCTGAGGTTTTCCATCGTTTTTCCAAATACACTGTTATTCATCAGCTTGAAAAAGTCTTTCTCAAAGGCATTTTTAGCGTTAGTTGTTTTCTGAGTTTTGAAGTCGATGTACTGTCTGAGCCATGTGGACTGATTGAACTCTAGAACTCGATGGACTTTAGTTATTTTCAAACCGAGATCAGTGTATAATTGGAGGTTCCTATAATGGAGCACGTATTTTTCTTTGTTGCTTAATGTTGGTATCAGTTTATGTACCAAACCAGTTGATATTTTATATTTCTTTGCTATCTCCTTACAATAATCTGATAGCATGTCCCCAGTCACTTTAATCTTTTCCGGTCCAAGTGGGTAGTCATTATGCAGATCATGCAACTCTTGGGGGTATTCAAGGTCAACTTCAAGAATCAAACCCTTTGCACTATCTTCTTTATAGACAGCCAGGTCTAACTTGCTGATCCGCTTTTCTGTCAACCATTTGAAACCACCGGTTGGTAAATATTGACTCATAGCCCAACCATACAAATTATTTGCGTCTAGATACATGATGTACTTCGAGGGCGCCTTCTCATCGTATTCTTTCATGTATTTATTGTTTGCTTTACCATAACGATTGGCTATATAACTGATTCCTCCACGCATACCCTTTTCAATGAATTGAAACATATCAATATCAACCATAAGCTCTAGTTTAATGTCAGTCATTTTCAGCATAGCATCCCAAGATAAACCTGGAGATGTGAAATAGTGACACGGGTCCAGTTTGTAGTACTCAAGGCATGTTTTTCTGAAGTTTTCAAATACATCAGCCAGTAGGAGTACATCTGTTTTAAGGTACAGATCATGATAATTGCCCATATTATTGAGAGAGAATGTATTCCACACATTTTGAGCATGCGCATAGTCTTCATCTGATATATGCTCATCACTCAATATACTGTAGAATTCTTCTTTTGACGGCACCTTTTGGTTAAATTTATCGAAACTATCCATATAGTCATAAGGATAAACACCTTTTTGCGCCATCAAATTAAGATCCTTTCCCTTGAACTCTTGTGAGGTGTATTTGAAGGCTTCTTTTGGAAGATTGCTGACAAGTTTTTCCAAACTTGAGCTCATGAATTGGAAGCTATCAATGAAGGTCAAGTGATTACCAAGCATGAAAGCCATATACTTCTCCATGTCATTTGGGATAGCATTGATATTCATTTGACAGTCTTCACCTTTCTTGTTTTTGTAAGTGTGCTTCTTAACAATGGCTCCAATCTCTTGCATAATGAAATGGCTATCATAATCTCTCAGATTGTGGAATATAACTGGAATTTTTATTTCTTCTGGGTTCACTCTGAGTTTCAGATTACAATCTTGGTGAGCAGAACCTCTGTATTTACCAGTAATGTGACAATGATCTCGGACTCTAATATCCTTTTCAGTATACTTCTTATCACAGATGTGACACATTTCAGCTTTTTGGAATTCTTTTTCATCATCCTCAGTCATTTTCAATGGTTTATTGAATTCCTTTTTCATAACCTTTTTACAATATTTGACTTCCTCCAGCATAGCTTCCATAAATTTGTACACAGCCTTTTCACCCCTGTATATTACTGCTGGTTTGCTGTATTTATCATCATAACAACAAACAACTTTGTAACCATATCCAATCAGTATGCTTCTGATAGGCTTCGGTATATGATTTATCACTGTTGGGTTGGTACCGTGTATTTTTTCAGTGATGGCCTCAAAATCAGCATAGATCACAAATGGTACCTGCTGTTGTTTATGAAAGTTGTTGAATTTCAGTATGTTGTTATCTTTGTTTGGCATTTTTATTGCCTGTGTGCCATTTACTTGCATGCAGTTGTCCTTGTGATCATTCAGAACCCTTTCAGAGCTGAAGCATTGAAGACAGTGCATACAAAAGTGTTTTCTTTCTTTGTGCTTTGTTTGATTGTACATAAACTTATTGAAATCTTTGATTAGCACATAATGCTTGTTTTCATTTTCAGTTATTAGAAGCAGATTCAAGCAGTCTGCATATTTCTCTTTTGATACATATATTGGATATTGTTGTTTATCCTCATTACCGAAAACATTGATGTTGATCTCATTTTGTTTTTCAATCTTATTGTAATGTTTGGTAGTCACTGGAAATTCAATTCCTGAATAATCTAAATTTTCAATAAATTTCCTATCAACTTTTTTAATCCTCTGTGGGTATTTCTCTTGTGGGTTCAAGTGTCTGATGTGACACCATCGGAAACATTCATTATCCTCATTTTTCAAGTTAATTAAACCTTTGGCACTATTTCGTAGTTCTGCTTGTAGTTTAATGTATGAAGAACCCCTCATTGGTTGATATTTGACAACATTGATATAATGACTATCAACTGATTCAATAGTCCAACCAGAACCTTCAGATACCCATACAGCTATTTTATTCAAGATTTGCTGTTTTGATATTTGTAGTGATTCAGTGACTTCCAGATTATTCACAATTGTTTGAGCTACACTGTTGAAATATGCGGTCTTATACTCTATTTGTCCATCTGATGTTTTTGTGAACTTTACCTTAAGCGTTTCAACAAATTTCAGTCCTTTCATTTCATTTAACAATTTTTTAATGTGTGTTTCGATTGCCATTCTTGTGTTTAGTAGTTGCTCTAGCAGGTCTTTGTCATTTTTTATATCAATTTCGAAAGACTCAGTGTAACCCTTCAGAGCTTGGACCATTCGCTCAATCCTTGTCCTCGGTGCAGGTGTTGGTTTTTTGGTTCTGGGGCTGGGATAGGTCTGTCTCTGAACTCTATTGGTGGGGGAATTATGTTGTCTTCATAATCTTGAACCATCTGTTTAACACTCTTGCGAGGTATTGGGGTTGGTTTGTCTCTGAATTCCATTGGTGGAAGAATTATATTGTCGCGAGGTTTTTTATCATCAACTATAATAACCTTCGGCTTCTTCTGTTGCTTCTCAATTTTTTCAAGCCTTTCATTCATCTTAATTAACATTTCGATGAGCTTAGATTTGCTCAGTTTTTTGAAATCTTTCTTGTTCATATTAATATAATATTAGATAATAATTTATATGTTTTTAAATGGTTGCCCACAAAAATTGTTTTAAAGAATTGTTATATAAACTATATTATAATGAATAAGATTAAAATTAACGAGCGCGTTTACAACATTCATCCAGTTTATGATTTGTATGCCTCAGATGAGGATGGTTACATTATGAATATCATCAAGAAAGTGCCAATGAAGGGGGTTAAACATAATAGTGGTTACATGAAATGTAATGTGAGAAAACATGGTCAAAATGGTAGAAAAAATTATTTGATACACAGGTTTGTTTGGGAGTGCCATAATGGAATTATTCCAAAGGATAAAGTCGTTGATCATATTAATGATGTTAAATACGACAATCGCTTGTGTAATCTCCAACTATTAACACAGAAACAGAATTGCAATAAATCAGTAAAGAACAGAGATTATACTCAAAATAATCCAAGATGTGTGAGAGCAACTAACATTTCAACAAGTGAGGTTTTACACTTTGATAGTATATATTATTGTTCAAAATATCTTTAAATTAATGGAGGCACTATAAAAAAGTTTGTGATGGTGTTGAATGTCGTAAATCATCTAAATCAAAAAAGGATGGTCAAATTTATAAATTCGAGTATGTTGAAAAAGAAAATATGCCAGATAATTACATAAAATCAGCTGGAAGACCGCAAATGTCTGAAGACAAAAAGAAGCATTATGAAGCAACGAGAAAATGGCACAACAAAGAGTACAAGTGTCCTAGATGCGACAAAGTGATGAAAAATCGTAACAGGCAATATCACAACAAAAAATGCAAATAAGATAGCTGGAAATAATGTCTTCTTCATTTATTTTTCTCTTCTTGATAAGTATAATTTGCTTTCTTCCATATGCTTAGTTATTTCATAAATTAAGTCTTCAAAACAGTTGCTCATGATGTATTTGCACTTGTTTTTTTCATACATTTGCTTCATATTAGTTTTTTACCTCGTTCCATTTTACTCTTCGGATGGGATTGGGTCTGCTCTCGTCGCACTCGTTTGCTGAAGGGTGATTCAGGAGTCAAACGAATTCACCTTTTTGGCGTAAATATGGCCACTAGCGTGACGTTTATTTGGCCCAAATATCCTTATCATAAAATTACAAGTATTTGATGGTATCTTCAGCAAAGTTGGGGCACGAAAAAACCGCCACATAGAAAATGAAAATTAGAAGATATTGGGCTGGAGCTGGGGAGGCGGAGGGAAACTTGAAAGTTAAAGTTGGGAGATGGCATTGGCGCTGAATGGTAAGGAGTCCGAAAATAATAGTGCAGGCAAACTAAATAGTAACAGTGAGCCCGCCCACTTGGATCTGATTGGATACTCCTTGGTGATATGCCATTCCCTGCTCCAGCCCAATCCTTGTAACTGATACACGTAGTACATTAGGCAATGAAAATGGCTCGATATAAAATTACATTATATGGGTAGCATATGTTTGTTTTTACCTCGTTCCATTTTACTCTTCGGATGGGATTGGGTCTGCTCTCGTCGCACTCGTTTGCTGAAGGGTGATTCAGGAGTCAAACGAATTCACCTTTCTGGCGTAAATATGGCCACTAGCGTGACGTTTATTTGGCCCAAATATCCTTACATAAAATTACAAGTATTTGATGGTATCTTCAGCAAAGGTGGGACACGAAAAAACCGCCACAAGCCACACATTGTGGCAGCCCCACCAAGACGAGAGCGGAGCCCAACCACAAAGAAAACAAAATAGATGATAAATTTTAATTAGCAATGCGATGACAAGTAAATTTAATTAAACAAAATATGTCAAGGCAAAGCGCAGCCCAAGTCTGACCGCTGATGACAGGACAAGGACAGGTGGCTACTTATGGAAAATTTTGTGTTGATTCAAATCAACAAGGCCACAGCCCATGGCGCGGGAAAAACCTGAAACATGACCTACGTATCCGAGAAACGCCAACATAATGAACAAGCCGCAGCTCCTGACTGACCGGATTGGAAAAGACACTAAACGACAATAAATGCATTATGACTTAAAGCAGTAACAGTGCCACAGCTCATG
This sequence comes from Pachyseris speciosa, assembly GCA_016490735.1. NCBI lineage: Eukaryota > Metazoa > Cnidaria > Anthozoa > Scleractinia > Pachyseridae > Pachyseris > Pachyseris speciosa. The sequence continues at coordinate 216,874 of JAEMWC010000284.1, forward strand.
ACTGACTGGCGTGTTTTAGACCACAACAAAGGTACTACGACAGACATTAGCATGGCCACAGCTCATGACTGACTGGTCTGCCTAATGCCATCAGATTACCTTACTATAAAGATATGATCATGATGATCTATGAGCATCAACGGCGCCACAGCTCATGACTGACTGGCGGCATAATTACGTTAGGGAATTAAGATAAGTTAAAAGTTAATTAGCGGCGAGTGTTTCATTTCGTATATAGAGCTTAAACGCATCAGACTTCCAGCGGCCAAGAGCCCTGATCTGAGAATCGGAGAAACCTAGCTCAGCAGCGTGACAGGCGGCCCCGATGCGAAAGCTGTGACTCTGGAATCGAGAGAACAAAAGGATAGACAAGAGCGAAGTTGAGCATTGAACTGGTTGACGGTGACGGGACAGTTGTGCAGGCAGAACAACGGACCTGGCGCAAAAAGCCTTACTTTGCAATAATCCAGTATCGCCTGCACTGGGCAGAGAGGCGCCGCAGAATCACGGGCTATGATAACGTCTACCGGCCGGTTATTGGTGTTATGTTTAAAATGACAGATTGTTATCTTAAGTGATTGTATGTATCCGTTCATGGATAAAAAGGAGACACTGTTGAACTGAACAACCGAGTTACCGGAGTCAGGGCTCTTGCTAGCTAGCTCTCCTATGCGGAAAAATCCATAAAAAGTGATGAGAAACAGCGGTAAAAAGAGTACGCTGTGCTGCGAAGAGTTGGTGTGCTGCAGTGAACGCACGAGTTGGAAAAGGACGGGTTTTGTAATAGGAAGCCTAGTGTCGGGTGACCTTTGTTTACCGACTGCTGTCAAAAGTTTTTGAATCAAAAATGTCTTTGTTGGGTCGTGTAGGCCCTTCATTTTGTGTACATAACTGATGGCTGATAAATAAGAGGTAATAGTAGAAGCAGCTAATTTCCGGGCACGTAAATATGATATAAAAAGTGCAATTGTGGTCGGAGTGAGGGGTAGATTAAATGAGTGTTCGCAAACAAAGCGCTCATAAAAGTTGCGGAAGACAGCCCACGCTCGGGAATATAACTTTCGCGACCCTGCGGACAGCGCTGTGGAAAGGAGAGCGTTCAGGGAAGCGACCAGCTCTTCGGCAGAAGGTTGTCTGGTACTTGAGTCGGCATGTCGTCTGCCTCGGGGAAAAATTTGTTTGAACTGACTGACCTGCAAGCGGGATAATAAATCAGCACAAGAATTATGTATACCCGTGATATGTCGAGCCCGAAAGAGAATGTTGTGCTTGAGAGAAGTAAGGACTAAGTTCCATACAAGTAGCATAATGCGCTTATGTTTTGAAGTTTGCCGGTTAATGACTTCAACTAGCGCTGCATTGTCTGTCACGAAGCAAACGCATTTATTGGCCATGGAGGGCCCCAAAATATGTAATGCAATGACGATGGGAAAAAACTCAAGAAAAGTGATCTTTAAGGAGCTCCATGACTTGGGCCATGAACCATAAAACCATTTCCTGCCAAAAACTGCACCATAGCCTTTCGAACCGGCTGCGTCGGTAAACAGCTCAAGCGTGGCAGATGTGACCCACAGGTCGTCTAAAAAGAAAGCGCGACCATTAAAACCCACAAGAAATCGCATCCAAACCTGTAAATCGGCTTTAGCGTCTTTGTTTACGGGTATGTGGTGATGTGGGCGCTGCAGTCCAATCGTAAGGTCAATAAGACGACGAAGGAAAGCTCGGCCCGGAAGGACAACCGAGCAAGTAAAATTCAGAAGGCCGATCAGTGATTGGAGCTCCTTAAGAGTCACCTTCCAACATGAGTAAAATGAGGTTAAGAGTGTGTGACATTTTTGAAGCTTATCATCTGGAAGCCTAGCCTCTTGCAAAACAGAGTCAAGCGTAATACCAGCAAACTGTAGCGAGGTATCGGGACCGACGGTTTTTTCCTCGGCGATGGGGACGCCAAGATATTGACACATACTTAGGAAGTTAGTCAGATCTGACACTTTTCTTTAGAGGCAGCGATAAATAGAAAATCGTCGAGGATATGCAATACGCTAGAGGCTCCTAGACGATGTATAGCTATCCATTCGAGCGCGGTGCTAAAAGCTTCGAAAATGGCACAAGACGAAGAACAGCCCATAGGCAGACAACGATCATAATAGTAAAGATTGTTCCATTTCATACCCAGTAAAGGATGATCATCTGAGTGAACTGGAATAATCCGAAAGGCTGATTTGATATCAGTTTTAGCCATGAAGGAGCCCCTCCCAGCGCGCTTTAGGGTAGAAATAGCGTCGTTAATAGTAGCATAAGTAACCGAAGAAAATTCTTTAGGAATAAAGTCATTTATAGAGGAACAACGAGGAAAGGACAAATGATGAATTAATCTGAATTCCATAGGATTTTTCTTGGGTACTATGCCTGAAGGTGAGCAGAACATGTCTGGGAAAGGACTATTATGGAAAGGGCGAGCTATTCGCCCTGCGTTAATTTCTTTGTCAAGTTTATCGCGTACAATGTCCGGCCGGTCAATAGCACTCTTTAAATTAGGAGGTTCAAAAACGCTCCTGCCGCCTTTGAAGTTGACATGAAAACCAAAATTAAAGCCGCGTATTAAGTAACCTTTTAACTGAACAGGGTAGCCAGTCAAAAGTACCTCAAGCCGGTCGGCTTTTACGGGCGTTATCGGCTGAGAAGGTAGGTGGGGGATTTTGGGAGGGCGATTGTGCACTAACGCGTTTGTGGCCGTCGAAATTACATTGCGTTGCGGGGTGCTTCGCTCCGCATTTGTAGCATTTATGATCAAATTTGCAACCACCACCACAGAAGCGGCCCGCTTGAAAATTCCAACATGTTCCTTTAGGAAATGGCGACTGGTTGGACCGGGGTCGATTGCCTTGTTTGTCACTGTTTGAGGGCGTGTGTCGGCTACGAAAGGTCACCTTTAGCCATAGCTCCCAATGCACGGCATCCCAAGGATATTTCTTAGGAGCCGTTTGCCGTAGAAGGCGAAATTGCTCATCATAAAATATCCAATCGCCGAATTTAGCAGCAAGATCTCTTACAATTTCACAATATTTCATGAGTTTTGGTGCCTCGAGAGGAAACCTAACTACGTAAATTGCAACGAAAGTATTAAATGTGGATATCCATTGATTAATATTAGTGATCTTTTTCGGGAGCTTACAAGGCTCTAGAGTAAGCTGTGCCCCCAAGCTGGGAGTAGAAGGACTGATTGATATGGAGTATCGGTCAGGACTCGGGGTTACTGAAACGAGGAGACCGAAATCTACGTACTCATTTGCCCAAACTTTGGCCTTGATTTTATCTGAAACGCCTCCTCCCAGCTCTAGGGCAAGGCTGGAAAAGACTAGTTGTTCTGAATTATCTGAGTTAGAAGCCCCAGAAGAGCTGGGCTCCTTCGTACCTGCCGAAGAGGATGTGATAAGCGCCAACTGATCGGACACCGCCTCCTCAACAGACATAGGACCCATAATGGAACGCACACTTTCACTGGCAAGTTGCTCGCCTTCGGGCAGAGGTGGCATTTTCATGGCGGCTTGCACTGCGTTGGTGACAGCGGCTGTGATTGTGGCTGTTAAAGCCTCCATATCGATGTTGGTACCCGTCTGTGTGGCGGTCTCAGGAGAAACAACTGTTGCTGTTGAAGCTGAAGGCATCGATCGAGCACGTTTGGGGCGACCGCGGGAGGCGCTGCTAGACGGGCGCTTGCGAGAAGACATAGCTTGGAATGTCAGAAAATGTACTTAAGGTAAATTAGAATGCATGAAAAAACAAAGGGGAGTTCGTGGAAGTCCCCATAAGAAACGAGAGGGCCGAACTAAAATGCCAATGTTGGACGCGATGTAAGGACATACAGGTCCAGAAGTAAAAACAAATACTTGCAAACAAGTCAAAGCCAAGTTCCGGATTAAACACAAAAACAGAGCAAGGACAGTAACCAAGTGCAATTGGGCACGCCAAAAGCGGCCAAAATGGGTTGTACACTTTAGAAATGGAAACGTCCTGCTATCTTGTCAAGATACTACATGCGTCAATCAAGGGGGCAAATAATCAACGGCAGGAATGCAAAAATAACAACACTGCCATTAAGATTAAGATAAGCAGCTTGCACCCCAGAAAGATAACAGTAACATACAAAGACAGCCGCCAAGTATGGGCAGCGCCCAAGTGATAAACTCTCAATGTAAAATGAAAACAGCTGCGGACGCAACACAGCATGAAAAGCCACAATAATGAATCACGGAACTGGCGACCAGCATTGAAGAATAACTAGCTAAATATCATCAAGTAAATGCAAGCATTTGAGCACGGCCCCTCGTAAACTACGGTAAAATTTATGTTGCCCCCTCCCATTCAAATGACCGCCATCTCCAGACAAAAATGCAGTCTTTGTTTTCCAAAACCCCCTGTGGGACCAAAAGAGAGCGTATGGGATGGGCTCAAGGACCATTTTTAAGTATTTAGTTAATAAGCCAACGTTCTTGTTAAATAAAACCTCTGACGAGGAACGGCGGAGGGTTTGGCAAACACAAATCAGGTCTACCTTGTAGACGTCGTGCAATAAAGTGACCAGATGCTCTATGGAGGAACCCACTGTAATAGGGGAAGAACACACCAAGTCATTTGTCCCTAGCTGTAAAATAATTATATCTGGGCCAAAATCCTTAACGACGCTTAAGTCATATTTTAAAACTTTGGCAATCGTGCGACCGCCAACACCGTGCCATTTGCAGATAAAGGCAGGTGTTGCAATGCCTAACTTAGACGTATACTCGTTATCATGTGAACTTGTTATAAGCTCGTGAAGGCGGCGGATAAAAGAGTGGCCCAGGATGAAGACTCTCTTGTTGTCCATAGCGTAAAGTAACATAAAAAATAGAAAACCTTATACCTAAAACCAAGGCTTAACAAAAGAAAATATTTGGTACACTTGCCTGAAAACTTGAAAGTTAAAGTTGGGAGATGGCGTTGGCGCTGAATGGTAAGGAGGCCGAAAATAATAGTGCAGGCAAACTAAATAGTAACAGTGAGCCCGCCCACTTGGATCTGATTGGATACTCCTTGGTGATATGCCATTCCCTGCTCCAGCCCAATCCTCGTAACTGATACACGTAGTACATTAGGCAATGAAAATGGCTCGATATAAAATTACATTATATGGGTAGCATATAATGTTTGTTTTTTATCCGACACTTGATATACACCAGTTGGGCTTTTAAATTCAAGACAAAGAGCACTGTATTTTCTTGTGGGATTCAACAGCATCAAATCACACTGACCAGGCATATATCCTTTGTTATAACTTTTGATTCTGATATTTGCACTAATTTGATTCTCACCTAAACCAGCAATCATTAATGCGTCTTCATATTTCTTTCTGATGAATGAAACAATCTTATAATGCAGATCATTTTCACATTCAATTAATAGCATATTATTGCTTCTGTCATTAAACTGTTTGTAATATCCCTGTTTCCTGATTGATGGCAATACTTTTGATGTAACCCAATGTTTAAATTTTACTGCTTCTTGTTTCTTAGAAGACAATATTAGTGAATAAAGTCCTGATTCATTTATAAAAAAACATTTGAAAGTTTTTTCGATGGTCTCAGCATGAGGTAACGTTTTGTTACATCGTGAATTTGTGGTCTCAGCACGAGGTAACGTTTTGTTACATCGTGAATTTGTGGTCTCAGCATGAGGTAACGTTTTGTTACATCGTGAATTTGTGGTCTCAGCACGAGGTAACGTTTTGTTACATCGTGAATTTATGCTGATTTTGTGGTCTCTTAAGATTCTATCATCAGATAAAACATGATCCTTGATTGCTTTTTGTGGATTTTTATAGTCGAGAATAATAGCTGTCTCTTCCTCTGAACCAAATGTCATTGTTATCATCAAGATAGCAATCTATTGATACATCCAATTCTTTATTATCGTAGGAATATTTTTGCATTTGTATATTATAATAATTTATATTTAAATTCATTTTCGACCTGTGTTTAAATATAGTCAGGAATAATAATATTCTTGGCTACATAATAGAAAATAACAGTATGTGCAACTGTATCTTCTGTTATATATACGTTAGATAATTTTCTCTTAAAACAATTTCATATATCTTTTAAATCCCTAAATGGTATCCAACTGTTAAATTCGTCACTATAACCCTTCTACTTCACCAATGCTTGTTTTTTCTTATAGTCTCTGCGAATGACTTTATCGATACGGAAAACATCCTGTCTGGCTTTTAACAATTCAGGTTCATAAAAACTCCCTTCAATATCTTCACCTTTCAGATCCTTTATTTTGTATGTTATTGGATTAGTGTATTGGATTTTATCAAGTGTGAACACTTCTTCTGTCCAATTTGGCGTGTAACCCTTGTCAAACACATTCCGTTTATACTTAGATATTCGGACCTTATCACCTATTTTAAATTTTGGTTTGTGTTTTAATGGCTCCATATCACCATATAGATTAAAGTAAACAGTTCCTTCATTCTTTTTCTTTGAAGCCTCTGTAGGTGTCATCTTTATGCTTGAATGTTTGGTATTATTATACTTTTTCACTAATTTTGGTAACATGTCTAAATACTGTGTATTACCTTGAACAGTGAACTGTTTCCACATTTTGGACTTGATTGTTCGATTCCATCTTTCAACTACTGATGACTTCTCTTCATTCTCAGTTGAGTACATATGTATCCCATTTTTCTCTAATAGGTCTTTCACATGTTTGTTATAGAATTCTTTTCCCTTATCAACCCATAGATATTGTGGTTTTCTGCCTTCCTTGAATATTGTTTTGAATGCTTCAGTGACAGATTCACCTTTCTTATCCTTCAATGGGACAATCCAACCATATTTGCTGAAGACATCAATAACCATAAGATATCGATAACCTTTATTCCATTTACTGAACTGTTGCATTTCGACTAGATCACTTGCCCATATCTCATCAATTTTATTTACAATCACACGCAGCCGAGTGAAATTTCGTTTTATGGGTGCATGTAATTCATCTGCTAGTTTTTCTTGCCAGTTTTCTTCACTCGACGGCTTTTTCCGTTTTTTGGAACACCAAGACCTAATTTCTGTTTTTTGTCGATTAAGAATCTAGCTGTTTGACCCCATTTTGGCATCTCACCATACGGTATTTGATCAAGTGACTCAACCATTGTTTTGTCACAGTCTCCTTTATTTTTTCCCATGTCATAACAAATATCATGGTAAGCTGCTATTTCATCCACTTTGTTGTAAGGTTGGACATACCATTTTGTGACCTCACCTGTGTTTTTATCATACTCTAACTGTTTATCGAGGGGATTATAAGGCCCCATCTATTTATATTGTCTGGGTGTCCATCCACTTTTTGGTTTTGGTAGTTTACCGATCATCTTGTGAATGTCAATAGCACCGCCGTAATCCAATCCTTTAATATCCGTTTTATACATTTTTTTCTTGTCAGAGCGTTTGGGTCTAATAGCAGTGCTCAATTGCATTAAGCCTTCTTTACCAACCTTTGTAATTATAGGCTTTGTGAGGGAAAGTCCTTTATCAATCAATTGCTTTTGTAGCTTTGGATTTCTCATTGCTTCAGAAGCATAATATCTCCCCATTTCAACACCTTTCTTCGCTAAATAAGGCACTCCATGTTCCAAAAATCCCGTTAGTGCCATATCTGCGGCTGAATCTAGTATGCCCGCCCCTTCAGACGGGCCAATCCTTTTCCCAGTCTCTTGACGAATTTAGTCTTTGTGATTCCACACTCATCACAAGTGCATTTCATCATAGTTCGACCATTCTTTGTCTTTTGATATCTTTCACTTCCTGGTACACATTCAGTGATTTTCTTCTGTTTGACACAATATGATTTCACCATTATATCAGTAAGTTAGATATTTTTGAAGTAGTCTATGATGAATCTGTGATTGACACTCGCATCTGTTGAACTGAATTTGGAATTGTGTATTGTATCAAGAATTGATCTGCCTTTTTGTCTCTCGAGAAGATAGTACAAGCACCAATATCCACACAAGACTGAATCCCTTTCTTGTATCTCATCACCAGAGTATTCAAGTTGTTTCCCACTTGTAGCCATATATATTTGAACTTCTGTCGGCATCATCAATCCAAATGAATCGAAGTATTCACAGTAAGTATCCATATTACGATAACATACCCAATGAGTACCGGGTCCAATCCGACTGTCAAGATTGACTATTCCACATTCTTTGTTTTTGATTTGTCTTGGCAAATTATCCCGACTAAAAACTCCTCTGAAATGTTTTATTTGAGTTGTTTTACCCAAGCTTTTAAATCAAAGTTTGATAAGGGTTTATTGATGAATCTTACAGTATTGTTCCTAGTATGGGGATTGAATTGAATGGACTGTTTTTTCCTAATAGAAGCCCTTTTCCTTTGGTCTTTTTTTTTTTTTCATTCCAAGACCGATTGGGTTATCCCATGTACCAACGACTGGGGGTGATCTCCATGGAAACATAACATGTTTTCCACCACTTGTATTTATTTTACTAGTTTGAATATTATCTGGAACATGAACTGGCAATGACCGTCTTGGACGACTGCGTTCAACATGCAAACCTTTTCCAGTCAAGGCTTTCATAATCAAAGGAATTCCAATACTTGCTAAAAGTGTTCCAAGAAAACCACCAGACTGAGTTTTTGTTGGTTTGATGGCAAGTTGTCCGCCAGACTGCATTGCATTTACAAGATCAGCCATTCGTCTCACATTCAATAAATTTCTAAAAATTCAATAGTTGGGACAAGTTTTCATTGGGAATAATGAATCCTCCTTTTTGTTTCTTTCCAAATAATTTATCAATGCCGAGACTTGCTAATGAAGAAAGAGCACCTGTGGCCAATGCTGGAGCCGCTTTAGCTACTGCCTTACCTGCATATGGCAATAGTCTTGTTCCAAGTCAAAATAGACTTGACCAAAGAGAACCTCCATGTACAACCGCCTTTCTGATTTGTGATTTTGATATACTGATATCTGATCCTTTTCCTGATCTTTTTGATTTCATCAGTTTGTTGATTTGTCTTTTTGTCAACATGAGTTGATCATTACCTGATAATTCATTATGCGATAACCTCAATGTTACAGCTGAATTTGTTCTATAAGCTTTTGCAAGCTTTTCTTTCTGACCTTGTGAAAGTTTCACTCCATGAGGATAAGTAGTCATATAATATATGTTTATACTAAATTGTATTTAATATAAATAATGATTTAATTTAATTTATTTAATTTATTTAATTTATTTAATTTATTTAATTATTTCCAATTAATTATTCCATTTACATAGATCTCAGAATCAACTTTCAATCAGTCTTTCTCATTTCAACATCCTGCTCATACATAACCAGTGCATACACACTGTAATCATGATCTGCTGCCGCGCTCAAGGTGTATTTGAAAGTCAGTTTTGTAATTCCATCTTTGATATCCTGTTTCTGTTTCGTCAGATCAAAATAAACGATAGGGAATATTGTTCCGAAGTTGTTTCTGTTAAGCAAAGTGTTATCACTGAAGTCGTTGACAGCTTTAACATAATTGAGAAGATCCCTGAATACTCTTGTGGGCTCTGTTGAGGGTTTGTAATGAACCTCTGGATAATCATTTCCATTACCAATCTCAAGATAACAATCATCCAAGGTTTTGTCATTACCAACTGAGAAAGTGTCATAGAGAAATTTATTGGCTGTCTGAGATGAATCTTTAGCATCATTGATAATGAAAACAAATACATGTCTTGGTTTGTTTATTCCTGTTGAAATTCTGAAATTACCAGTCTGTTGTTTTGTTGAATTACCTCTCTCAACCATTTCTCTCATGTAAGTCCACTTTCTATTGTCAAGATACTTACTCATGTACAAAGATTTTCCAGCAGCGTTGAATGTTATTCTTGGAATAATTAGCTGAAATTTGGTGATTACCACACGACATTCATCACTAGCCTGCCAAACCAAATTATCATCACTTTCAAGTGTAATATTCAGCTCTACTTTTGAGTTAGGCAAAAGTTCATCCCAAAAACTTTTGAAAAAACCGTATCTGTTCAATGCTAATTCTGCACCTACTTTACCATTTGCATCATTCAACAGTGCTTTACGACCTGCGAACCCAGCGTTAAAAGTGGCCACCTGAGCTACCCTGTTATCAGCATTTCTGTTTGCATCAAGATAGAAAAACTCATTTGCCCCGACTTGCTGCATAACCTTGTGAATACTCAAGCAAAGATTTGATATTTGTGGCTTGGTTGGCATCTCGGCATTCATAAACATCAATACCATTCATTTTCACATTTATGGTGTTTATGAGTGCATGAATTCCATTCACGATACCATTTCTATCAGCATTAGCAATATCAGCTCCATCAGCAAGCTTTTTTTCAATGAATTCAATATAACAACGGGCATTATACCAATCAAATGGTGTAGTCTCTCCACTGTTATCAACAACGAAACGGTAACCTGTTTTCCTCTGATGAGCATTATTTGCTACTACAGTATTAAGTGCTGTCTCTAGTTCGAACACCACATCTTCATATCGTTCGATATATTTTGAGTCGCGATAGTTTGACATATATTATTGTGTTAGATAAAAGTTACTTAATTTTTCGAGGTCTGCCTCTCTTTCTTTTAATCTCACCCCCAGTCTTAATCTCACTCCCACCATTTCTCTTTTTCTTGCTTAAAAGTTCTATTATTTTATCAACAGCTTTTTTGCCAGCATGTTCACCAATTGTTGTAGCTGCTTTTTCAGTTGATTTTTTTACAGCTGTTTTGGCAAGGTCAGTTAAGACACCTTCACCATAATGTTCATATTTTTTTAATTCAAACCTTTTCATATACTATTAGGTTTTATAATTCAGTCCCTCTCAAGAATAACTCAATATACCAATCTATCCCATTTAAATCAACTGGAGCTCTAGAAGAGTCTGTGACATAACAGCGTATTGAACTGATGGTATCTGTTGAGACTGGATTCCAGGAAAGAAAAAGAGGTTTATAATTGAATGGTAAACTTCTGACGAGATCTGTTACTGGAATAACAGCAATAGTATTTGTGGAATTTCCATGAACGATGCTGTCCGTCACCTTATCACAATTAATGTAGATTTCATCTACTCCACGTGTTATATCAGGTAAGTTTGTTCCATATTCAGTGGCTGAAATTATTTTTGAATCAAACCCGATAAGTTTTCTGAAATCAAAATTTCTCAGGTCCACTCGATAGTTTTCATTCAGTTCAATCAAGATACGATATGTTGATAAAACGAAAAATATATTGATACCATACTTAAATTTTGATTTGTCTGTTTCAGATGGATTCAGTATATGTCCATTTTTTCTCAAGTACTCATGAATGTAGCTATTAATTTCATCATATGAGTACATACCATCAACGAATGTTATTGCTTCCCAGTTTGCACCTTTGTCATGGCTATATTTAATTTGATTATTCCCATAAGATTCTCTTATCTTATACCAGCTGTATGTCATGTTAATAGACTTCACAGCCATTTCATATTTCATATCATTTGATAATACTAGAGGAGTATTGAATCTTTTTTCAAAATCGTGACTCTTACTAACACCAACTAACTACCATTGAAATTATAGCTATTTATTTTTGTCCATGTGATACTGTTTCTTAGGGTTTTTGCTATTTCTCAGCCGTTTCAATTACCAATTGGCAATCTTGGAAACAAAGGATCACTATTACTATTATTAAATCACGATGAAATACCGGTGGTTTGTTTGTTTGTTTTGTTTTGTTTTGTTTTTGTAGATAGCAACTGCAGACGACATTGACGGGCTCAACGCTGTTTTGCATGATGTTGGTGTTCAGGAAATTTTGGTTGCACTAGGGTCCAAGACACAAGCAACAGATTTTGGTGAAAAAACCATTTCATTAACATAATTGCTCGTCACGTCCTTTTGGATAGGGTGCGATACCTTTTAGAAGAGCTAATAGATGGTTTACGCACATTGGGGGTATTCGAAAAAATAAAATAAAATCCCAGAGAATTCACGAAATGTCTGTGCCGTGACCACAAACCACTAACGGCGGAAATGGTGGACGCCTTGTTCCACATCGACTATGCGCAACGAGGATCAAACCGTTCTGCGGCCCAGCAGAGGGCAATTGTTTACTGGAAAGATTATCTTCAAGATTGTGAAGGTAAGTTGCCATACAATATGGTACAGTACTGTGCAAAAGTAATGAGAGCGAATTTCGTCGAAATTCACGCTTTGTTCTCATCGAAATTTCGCCGATTTTTCGCTCGAAGTTTCGCACATTAGACATGCGAAATTTCGAACAGGACATCGAAAAATCGAAGGAGCGATTTTTCGCACAAGCAAAATATTAACGAAAATTCACGCTAAATGGAACGAAATATAAGCGAAATTTTGCAAAAATGAGCCATGCGAAATTTCGAACAAACGAAATGTCGGCGAAACTTCATGCTTAGTGGAACGAGACTAACGTGAGCACGTGCTCAGTGAAATTTCGCAAAACCGATAAACTTACTTGTTATTTAGGGACTTGTTCAAATGTTGTTCTTTTGCTTAGCTAACAACAAGTTAATGTCTAAATCCTTCAAATACAAGTACATTCGATCTCCATTCTGTCCATTTGCGTGAAAACAACCTCAAGGGAAAGTAAAAAAATCACACCTCAAACTCGGCGTCTCTCTTCCTCTCTTCTCACAATAGATCTTACCGATACGGCGGCCAGGAGTTTGTTTTAGTTTCATTCAAATGGCTGTAACCTGCCATTATATATTTCTCATCGTCACGTTTTATCATTGCAAAGATATTTTAACACTACGGCGAGTTCACAACTCAAATGTTTTAGTGTCAAATAGCGCATTTTAGCGCGGGTTTGTTTTTTAATTTGAGGTGGGCAAAACTACAAAACGAAGACGTAATCCACTAGCGTGAAATAAAGAGTTTTAGCGCTGGTCTTCGTTTTGTAGTTTGAGGCGGGCAAATCTAAAACGAAGGCCTAATCGATTTCAGCGTTTTGCCGTCAAATAAAGCCTTTTAGCGAGGGTCTTTGTTTTGAAGATCAAGGCGGGCAAAACAACCAGACGAGGACCCAATCAATTTCACTGTTTTAGCATCAAATGAAGCATTTTTGCGCGGGTTTTCGTTTTGTATTTCGAGGCGGGCTAAACTACAAAATGAAGACCTAATCAATTTCAGCGTTTTGCCATGAAATGAAGCGTTTTAGCGAGGGTCTTTGTTTTGAAGTTCGAGGTGAGCAAAATAACAAAACGAGGATCTAATCGATTTCATTGTTTTAGCATCAAAAGAAGCATTTTTCCGCGGGTCTTCATTTTGTATTTTGACGCGGGCAAAACTGCAAAATGAAGACCTCATTGATTTCGGCGTTTTGCTGTCAAAGTGGGTCTTTGTTTTGAAGACGAGGACCTAATCGATTTCATTGTTTTAGCGTGAAATGAAGCGTTTTTGCGCTGATCTTCATTTTGAAGTTCGAGGCAGGCAAAACCACAGAACAAAGATTAATCGATTTCAGTGTTACAGCGTGACAGTGTCTCGGGATCAGAACACGTCAACACTCAACATAAGACTGGGTCATTTAACAGCACGACCATATCAAAACAAGAGCCAGCTGTACTGACTCGAGTAGGTGCATTCGGTTAGCCAAATGCCGATAGAAATATCATGCCATAAAACTAAATTCCAAACACTAAGCATAAGCCCGAGTGTGAAGTGGGACTTCTCTCACGCAGGAATTGGCTTAAAGCTAAGGGAGGGGTAAATATTTTGCAATAATAATGACGTTTCAATTTTTTTTAATCACAAAAGAATAATGCTTGTGTGTCTTAAAATTGGGTTACCAGGTAACCAAACCGGCATAAGAGGAGGGCAGGAGTAACGTTCCGTACCCATTTTCATCCAGCCAGTTCCATTTCAAGTCTGTTTCAAGTTCTTCTAAAAATAGTTTAAAAAATGTCCGAACTCTATAGCACTCCGTTTTGCTATATAGCACCCAAGAGAGAAGAGATCAGGTCAGCTCCGGCCACAAGCACTGTGGTGACTGACAACTTTACAGATTTAGCTAAATTGAAGGCCTCGGAGCATAACCATCCTATGTCGAATTTTGGGTTGTTTTTCGATTTTGCTTGGATTTGTCTGAATTTCTGCATGTGAACTGCAATTCGATGGAAACACATTGTATGGTATTTCTTTGACTGATTCATCCAGAATCCAGAAATGCATTTTTTCTTACGTACACCAAGAAACCAACCTTCCATGGGAGTGGTTTGCAAGTTGCATTACATCTTCTTAGTAAGAAAAAATGCATTTCTCTATTCTGGATGAATCAGTCAAAAAAATACCATACAATGTGTTTCCATCGAATTGCAGTTCACATGCAGAAATTCAGACAAATCCAAGCAAAATCGAAAAACGACTCAAAATTCGACATAGGATGGTTATGCCCCGAGCCCTTCAATAGTATGGTGGAGTATGCTAATTAACAATGCCCATGGGTATTCTTTGCGTGAAAGACTAAGCGCCAAATGCTCGTAACCGATTTAAGAGAACACAGAACGTTTCTGTTCAGTTAGACGTAATGCGCAATGTGTCGTTTTTGCTGAATCATAACACTCGACAAGCTCGCTTGGCACGAAAACAGTGCACAATATTGGTGGTTGACTTAAAAAACAGCACACAGTAGCCTTGGTTAATCTCAGGTCAGCGCGCAAAGATTTTGTCCGACCTGAAAACAGCACTCACTCCGAAGAGATTCAGGGTTATTGTTGGGTTTAGGTTGGACTTAACATTAGGGCTAGAGCGTCGGCTAGGGCTAGGGATAGGGTTAGGGACATGGTTAGGGTTAGTGTTGATGTTAACGTCAATGCTAGCGTTAAAGCGCGGTTGTTTTAGTCCGAATCAGCTTGACTTAAGGGTTCGTCCGAGTCGAAAACAGCGCCTAGTTGCCTTGGTTGACTCTAAGTTCTTTCGGAAAGGCTTTGGCCGATATAACACAGCGCTAAAGTCGGTTGTTTGTCTTAAATCCAGCGTACAAAAACCTCGGTTGATTCTAAATCAGTGCGCAAAAAGCTTGCCGACGGCTGAAAAATCACAAAATATTAAAGACGGCTGTTTTGACTTGAAGAAACTTTTTGCCAAGACAACTCCTATTGGTGACCTACAGCAAAAATTTGAGTTAATCAGATGTCCTAGAGCAAAAATTAAGAGTCCTAAGAGTACGCTGTTTTTCCGTCATGTTTCGTTTACTCAGAACGTTGTGTTGCGTAGTAAATTAAAACTTGCGCGTGGTTTCGTCAGTTGAAACGTTTTTGATGGATTCATTTTCATCGTCAAGTGGAAAACAATGGAATGAAAATCTTATTAAAATTAACGTAAATGACGACAGTGAAAGAATTTGACAGAAATACTTAACTCTTTTGTGAAATTAACTTGGCTCCAAAACGTAAAAAAATTTGCATGAAATTCAATCCCTCTATCACGCGTGATGGATTGTCTCATCACAATGACTGTAGTCGCGCACAAATGTTTATCTCGCGTGAGAATACTTTTTGCTGTAGTTTATTAGCCTCCATAGAAGCAAAAAACCGAGGCGATCAACGCAAAAGTGATTTCTGTGTTAAAATTCGGCAGCGTGTTTACCTAATATTCATTCTCACTTGTTCATCAGTCACGGATATGTCACGAACCAACAAGCGCGGATGTTACGGCAATTCACCAGTTTCGCAGAGGTTGTTGGTTCGAATCCCGTACAAGCGGTTTTTTTTTTCCGTTTTGTTTTGTTTTGTTTTTGTTTGTTTGTTTTTTTTATTTGGTTTCACTACTGCTTAAGTTGTGTTCCTAACTGCGGCGATCGTTCACGTTATAATCCGTTGTTTACGTACATCTGATTCACACAGACGAATCGCGAGGAGTACCGCTTAATATTGCTTTGAATGTTTGCCGTGCGCGCCAATGCAACTCTTTTCCATGGATTGTGTTCAAGATACTCATCGAAAACGGGCAGACTTCACTTCGAGCCGAATGAATTTTCGGTAGCGTTTCCGAAGTTCGACTAACTATTCCACGGCTAACAGTAAAAGCAAGCTGCGATTTCATGTCACGATTGGTTTCAAAAAATGCGCTCTTCAAAATTAATGAACAATGGAAACCTCGGTGCAGCAGCTAGACAGTTTTCAAAGTTATTTTATAAGGTAGAGTTTTAACTAAAAACAAGTAATCTTCCCCAACCCACCGCCCCGCGCGAGAGTTTTTGACTTCAGACAGCGCCCTGTTTGACCGCAATGAATTCTGGGATCATTGTCTGCTCCAAGTGCGAAGAACAACAACTCTTCAAACATACACTTTTCGCCTTAAAGTCCAAAAACCACTCTCGCTTTCCCAGCTTTTAGCACCGCAACCTTTCAGAAATGGAACAAGACTAGCAACGACGCGCCGCTTTTGAGGCGAGAGTTGTTTTCAGACTTTTTCCGCCTGGCTTCTACTCTGTACCCCAAAACGCTAATATCTCATCGTGATTTGGTAAGCACAGAGAAAACGCTAACTGGATTCTTTCAGAAGCGTTAAGAACTTGCGGATCTCCAGACTTTTCATGACGTCTTTCGATCACCAAGCGGGAAGGCAAACCGATAATGCAGTTAATACGTAGCGATCCGCAGCTCCAGCACTCACGTAAGTTTCTTATGCGATGAGCTTAATCGATGTTTTAACCGCCAAATTTATAGTCTACGTCACACTATCAAACAATCCTTTCTACCCGTCAATCATTTCACCTCCAGTTTTAGTTGTACTCCTCACAAATGTTCACATAATTCACGTATGAATATTAATACGGTACGCATGCAAATGAGCTTCACTTCAATTGAAGGCCTCGGAGCATAACCATCCTATGTCGAATTTTGGGTTGTTTTTCGATTTTGCTTGGATTTGTCTGAATTTCTGCATGTGAACTGCAATTCGATGGAAACACATTGTATGGTATTTCTTTGACTGATTCATCCAGAATCCAGAAATGCATTTTTTCTTACGTACACCAAGAAACCAACCTTCCATGGGAGTGGTTTGCAAGTTGCATTACATCTTCTTAGTAAGAAAAAATGCATTTCTCTATTCTGGATGAATCAGTCAACAAAATACCATACAATGTGTTTCCATCGAATTGCAGTTCACATGCAGAAATTCAGACAAATCCAAGCAAAATCGAAAAACGACTCAAAATTCGACATAGGATGGTTATGCCCCGAGCCCTTCAATTGATAAGGGCCTTTATCTATAGCCACTGAAGGTCCCACCGAATCTTGTGAAGTGCCTGAGGTACTTGGATAAAGAGCTTTGTGAGTTTTTAAAGCGCACGAGAATATGAACTAGAACAATGTAAGTACTCCTGGTTTCATACATTCTTAGTTTTCAAGAACTGTCAATTTGTTTAAGTTATTTTGTTTTTACCCATTAAAGGACTACATAAAAAGACAGATACGTTGCCAGGTTTTCCATTGAAAGCTGGAAATTGGTTTTGAGGTTGGAGCAAACTCACAACCTCAATAATTACTTTATCAAGTGGCTAACGACAAAAACGACAAAAGAGGAAGTAATAACGACGCTGAAGGATTTGGAGAAAGGAGAGACAAAAATAGCGGATTTGTTAAGATCCACAACAGTAATTACTCTTAAAAAGTCTAACTTCACAAGAGCAGGATTTCTTTACAGCCCTGAAGCTTAAGCAATGTTGTTTGGTTCTGTTTAGGATCCCACTCATATCGCTGACAGCGAAACATGAAAAAATGAAAGGAGAGAGCTCGTAAGTTGTCGGAAAGGCACGTCGCCTTTGATAGCTGTACGTCATTTACATCCTGTATTTTATTGCAGATTTCACATATGAATCAATAATTCTCTCTACAGATTGAAAAAATAGATGATCTTCAGGAGCAGATAGAAGCTGAAAAAAATGACAACAAATTGGTAAAATGATGATTAGCATAATTTTAATATTAAGACAAGAATACCCTCTCAAAGGGATTCCTGAAACAAAACTGTTATATGCCAAAATGAACAACACATCTTAACATAAAAAGGATCAAAGATTTTGACTGAACGCTTTCCTCTTTTTATGCTCATCTGTTTAGTCTTATTTGAACGATTTGGATGATTAAATATTGAAATGTCACACCATACTATTGTTATGTCAAATTCCAGTTGCACGCCCAGTTCAAGGAGCGGGAATCAAAATTGAAAATGATAACGGAGCAGCTGAAGCGGTCTTTAGCTGACGAGAAAGAAACAACATCACTGCTCCGTGCTTCCCTAAAACAGGTTAGGGTCAGATGCATTTTTTTTTTCATATCAGGCAAAGGACTTATTTCATTAGCAGGCATTTTGTCAGTTAACTTTCGGTGTATTTGCAGCTCGTTATCGCTTTGATATCTGATGCATGATTACTTAGAAATTGGCTTTCTGAAGACTTCAAGGTCTAAACGATATTCCAGGCCACCAAACGTTGTCTATAAGTCAGACAACCTGCACCTCGCGTTTTTGCGCTATCACGAATTGTTCATCCAGTGTGTTCCGTTCGCCACGGAGGTGCAGCTCGTTTGCTGTGTTTTACAATAAGAGTACACTGCCACGGAATGAACAGTCATGCCATTGAAACTAATGCCAACATGTCCATGAACCTGGCATTTAACGACTCTTGTTTAGTGTTAATCCTTAAAACCCACTACTCCAAACACACCCTCATTTGTTAAGGTAAGTCTAAATCCGGACTACCTGCAGTATGTATGAATAACGTACTCACTGTTTTCAGAGTCAGACAGAGAATAAGTTTTTAACAACTCTGTTGGAGGAGCGAGGCAAGAAGGAAGTGCAAAACCAAATGTCATCTATAGAGGTTAGTAGGGAGTGGAGGGCACTGTGCTGAAATACCGAGGGACTTGCTAATGTAACATGCTATTTTGCATTAGGAGATAGTGTCTCAAGTCAGAAATTGAAAGCCTGAAGACCAGTTACATTGAACGAGAATTGAATAGCGGAGAGGTATTGCAAATATTTCCTGTTGTTTTTAAACATTTGCTCAGTGTAGTTCGCATATGTCAAAGGTCACTGTGTAGCGATGAATTTGTTATAATCATATCACATGAAATTCTTTTCCTGTTTATAAAGGATGCAGATCACTTTCAGTGGACTGAAGACAACAGCTGTGTTGAAGAGGTAGGATAACATGATGTCCTGCATATGAATAAACCCCCAATCCCCAACATATTCTACTAATTGTTTGGTTGCCTGCTACCTCAACACCAATAAAATACCTTTTGCTTCCCGTTGTGGTCCACTTAAGGAAACAATAACAACAACAACAACAAAAAACCGTTCCTTGAAGCTACATATTTTTGTTATTTTCATATATATTAAATTCTTAATTAAAATTTGTAGGCTGACACTCCTGTTGTAAAAAAGACGGCCGTTTTGACAAAGGAGTCTACCGCAAAATCAACTACGGTATCCAGGAATGCTCAGGTGACGTTTGTTTGTTTGTTTGTTGTTGTTTTTTTTAACGTTTGTGCCTTTTTGTCAGTAAGCACCATTGCTTGAGCCACTTAATAATTTCCCTCATTCATACAGATGAGAGAGGGTGTTAGCCTCCTCATGGAAAGGGTGACCTTCCTTCAATCTGCCGCAGAAGAAGCAGCAGTGTCTGCGAAGTGAAATCAGCTTTATCATCACCATAGATTTCACTTTTTGCACTGCCACACATAATAACAGAGCTTGTGTCAAACCAGTGCAATATAAAATTTACCAACCTGGGAAAACTTTCAAACTTCTTCGCAAGTTCTCACCCCTGATCATCAACAATTGTGACTGCGGATTGGTTCATGTATATTTCAATCTTGTTCTTTTTTTGCCTTAGTTACGTGGTCCCCTCAAACGGACAGAGTGTGAAGAAAAAAAAGACAAAGTTAAAACGCCAAAATTGGTTAGTAAGATGTAGTCATAGTTGTCGCCAACTTTATTTACTTAAGTGTCAATCGTTCTACATGAGTAGGAGCCTCAATATGCACTGTTTGCGCGTATCTTTCTATTTTTGGAACTGCTTTTTCTGCAGGACGCTCAAATTTACTGGGAAAATCTGTTTCCACTAAATTACACAAACGAGCATCTGTAATAAAATTGTGGCCAAAGGTGGGGAACACTGTCCTGATCCTTTTCTTGGGCATTTTAAACAGTGCATGCGAATTTAGTAACATGCAGCGTTCTAAAAATAGAAAAGATACGCACAAAGGTTGAGTCAAAGGCCTTGTATGGGAGAGTGAAGCTCCTGACACACTAATTGGTGACACTAATTACAAATCAAATGAAGAATGATCCTCGCAGTTGTAATCGCAATTTATGCAATTGCGAAAAGAAGACCTGTTTTAGCTCAGTTGGTTAGAGCATCCCACCAGCATTCATGAGGTCACGGGTTCAAACCCCTTTGAAGTCCAGAATTATTTTTTCAGGCTTCTTTTTGCAATTGCATTAATTGCGTTCACAACTGCGAGGATCATTATTCATTTGATTTCATTTCCGGAGTTCATATGATTCATTTCATATATCATTCACACTAATTACAAAATAAGGTGAACCTTAAGCAAAACTATACAAAAACCTAGTTAAAAAATTGATAATAATAATAATAATGTAAAAATTACAACCTACTCTAATTTCTATCGCCAATTAACTAGTGCGTAAATAGCAAATATTTACACCCCCCCGTCCCCCTTGTTCAATTAACTCGGTTATAAGGTGAGGATAAATGTGAATTTGTGTGAAATTTTAAGGAGCTTAAGGAAGGGATTGTAATGGAGTAAAAATGTTTTGAAATACTTACAAAGGGCATTGCAGGTTGCTGGGGAACTGTTTGGTTTCTTTCTACTAATTGTTAACTTGGAATTCCAATTTTAATCCTTTATTTAATCTTGGAAATTTCCTTTTTCCCTCAATTTAACTAATCCTTTGACAAAAATTGTCTTCCCAAATATACCCAAAAATCACCAAAAAGTCACAAAATATCCCACAACAGAGCTTTGTGAGATGAACAGAGGGATTTTTGATTGCTTGAAACGCAAACGAGATATCAACGTGAAATCCATGTTAAGGTGCCAAAAAATGATGTTTAGGTTAACTCCCATCTTAAAGCCGCGGCTACACGAGCGATTTTTTGCTTGCGATTGTGATGCGATTTTTTGTAAAATTGTCGCGTCGCCGGCGCGCGATGAAAATCACCCGTGTAGCCACCCTCGCACAGGTGATGCGACAGCTCAAAAAATCGCAGAAAAAGAATCGCGAAAAGTTAAACTCATTCAATTTCTCACGTTTTTTGTCTTGTGACTTTTTACCTGTTGCGTTGCCAGTTAAAGGGTGGCTACACTTGCGATTTTCATCGCGCGCTGGTGACGCGACAAAATTGAAAACATCGCATCACCGGCGCAAGCGAAAAATCGCTGGTGTAGCCGCGGCTTAAGTCTCTATTCCTTATACCGCATTTTCCTTTGTCAATTTGGACCATAAAAGGGGTCCTAATAAATATCTCAGAGAATGTTTCCTTATGACCTAAAGGAATACAGTCCAAGATTAAGTGACAACTATGATTATACCTTATGTTGTAGTAGTATTGCTCGGCGGTATGGCACTCAAAGGATGCCGCCATTGTCTAGGTTGTCAATCAAATACCCCTAGCCAATCAGAGCAGTATTCGTTCCCATGGGACTTATTTGCATATGGCTAATGGGCTATTGTTTTTCAGGTGTCAATTATCATAAATCATTGTGCATAATTAGCATAATTAACCAACCCTAGTTTTTTCTGCTGTTTTAACCCTAACATTCCTGACATTCTTGACATTCCATTGTTTCTAGCCCCTCATTAGCATAATAACCCCAACCCTAGTTTTTTTCTCGTTTGTAAACCCTATCCCTAAGTTTTTCCTCTTATTCCAAACCCTAGCCCTAAGCCCTAGTTGAGCAAGTTTGAACAAGTCCGAACCCTAATCCTAAGTGTCCCACATGGCAGGGGATTTCACGGTACTAGAAAACCGACTCTCTTAAGGTACAGGTATGATGGAACAAGATGGCTTCAATTATCACCACGGCTAATAGAGGAATGAACGCCACCATTGTCTCTTTGGCGATACTGCGAGGAATACCATTCTGCTGTTACACCACAACAGCTCAGATGTTGGCTGACACAATTACTGCTATAAAGGAGGACTTGGATAAGGCATCCGATCTTTGCTTATGGAAAATAAGCCACAGCAACAATTGTTCAGACATTGTAAGCAGTCTCTATGAAGATGATGTCACCGATGTCTTATTATCAGACAGAAACATTCTAAAGAATAATTTTGCAGTGACAGACAGTTGCGATGAGGAAGCGTTTACAGCTTGTTATGCAGAGGATTCATTCTTCATTCATTTCCCTTATCAAGAGAGGATAGCGATCATGCGAGACTATACAGCTATTAACAAAGCAGATATCTTGATTGTTTTCTCAAAGACATTTTCCATGCCACCTCACAGTGAACCCGTTGTTCCAGGAAGATTGGGACGGAGCGTCAATCTTGCCAAAGAAATGAAGAAACCAATCTACTTATATGATTTGACCACGAATACCTGGCACAGTTACCGTTACCCTATCGAACAGTTCACCAAATGTAGTATGCCAAGTTTAGAGAGGACCACCGCTTTGCTGGGTCCACAAGATTTCCCTCTGGATAGTGTTGGAAAGACAATGTTACTAAACCTGTCTCAATGTCTGAAAAAAAAAAACACACCAGATATAAAGGAACACTCCGATTTTTATTAACAGACAGTTTTACAGTGTTAATGACTCAAGGTCTTGCGTTAATTGATGTACAGTATACCAGTCCATGAACAGGCGACATTCGGCCATGCTGCAATGATTAGCGCGAGAGCCTCTATGACAACCGCAGTTGCGCTGCGGTTTGTTTTTTCTCAACTCATCGTATTTGGGACAACCTAGGGTTTCCAAGTTGACGCTAGGAATGTTCAGTTTGTTTAATAAGTCTTTTTCCAATTGCCCTCCTTTGTAAGCCACCACAGGACTGTCGCGAGTGGCATTTAGCTCGTATAAGAAAGCCAAGTCTTCTTCCAATTCATCTTGTGAGTGTAAACCAAAGTAGCGATGTTCTTGGGGTTGGGTTGTCAACGGTCGGTGGAACCGCATCGTCTGCAGTGGGTGCCCTTGCGTTCGCACAACATTGAGACGGTCGAAGTGCAGATTGCCACACAGTCTGGGGAGTTGGCTAGGTTCGACCCTGGCAAGACCATTGTCACCGTTCTCCTGAGGGAGAAGACTGTATAAGAGAGTGCATGTAGGAACGAATGGACATCACATCATCATGACATCGCACCGTCTCACATTGATCAGCAATCCGACTGACGAGTTTGCTCAAAACACCAACAGTGCCTTCACCTTACGTTTGCAACGACCCTACGACTGTCCGAAGGACCGTGGGAAGCCTGTTTGCTGAGCTTGTCATGCCCCAGCGCTTCCAGACACGATTGGAAACTTGTGGGCGTCGATCCCGAGACGGTCATCATGAAAAACATCATGTATTACCTAGCCTATAACGACGACTCGAAGACGATCAAAG
This sequence comes from Pachyseris speciosa, assembly GCA_016490735.1. NCBI lineage: Eukaryota > Metazoa > Cnidaria > Anthozoa > Scleractinia > Pachyseridae > Pachyseris > Pachyseris speciosa. Next base: position 240,583 of record JAEMWC010000284.1, read on the forward strand.
GTGAACTTGAGATTAAACTGAAAGAAATAATGACCGAGGACCATCCGGTGGTGACCGGTAGACAATTCTGGCAGACTGATTGCCCTGACAACTTTGAAGATCAACGAAATTGCCAACTCCTTCAACCTTCGATCCAGTGGACAACGTTACTCCATTTTGGATTCGCGCTGGAACCCGTATTTGGAGTGGATCAAGGGTGATGAAGTGATTCTACATCGTCGATGGTATGCCAATGCCCTCCTCTTTCACGAATCCATCGTCAAGTTGTTTGGTGTGTTGTCGCAAGATGGTCGTTCGTTGGGTCCCAATGTGAGTTACAATCTACCTCGCGAGAACAGACGTGGAACGCCTCGTCAGAATGCTCCATCCAAGGTTGAATTTGTGACTCATAACCACCCCACGTGGGATTTGATCGACGGTTACATGTACTTGAACGAAGAGTTTGAATGGCACATCTACAATGTCAACGCTTCCTTCGAACACAAGAAGACGAGTCAGACGCTATTCGTGTACACGGATCTGGTGGAGCAGTTTTGTGGGCAATCAACAACATCAGTTGCTGCGAGAGATTTTCCTGGACGACAGCGTACACGGTCGTCGATTGGTGGAACCGCAGCGTCTACAGTGGATGCCCGTGCGTTCGCACAACATCGAGACGGTGGAAGTGCAAATCGGTACACAGTCGGGGGAATTGGCCAAGTTTGACCCTGGCAAGACCGTCGTCACCATTCTCGTGAGGGAAAAGACTGTATAAGAGAGAGGGGAAGAGGCGTCTGCGAGTCACTCGAAAGTGAAAATCATGCGAGGAGAAGCTTTGACACGTTACCACACTCCCGAACTGTCTCAGGCAGGTGCTGGATGGAATTGCTACCACACCGTTCAAGTGGGGGGTGGATTTGAAGAAGATTTGGTGGAATTGGCCGGACCTACCGTGTTGCAGGCGGGCGAGAAGTGTTGACTAAGATCGACAGTGGTATGAACGTGGGTGATGCCTTACGGAGCAGCGGGAGAACAATGGCCAGCAAGTTGAAGAGGAAAGCCCTGGGAATGGGAGCCCGCTTGGTGGGAAGGGCCACCAAACGAAAGGCCGTCAATGCATATAAGGGAACGGTCAAACGTTTCAAAGACATTTTCGATTGAGTCATGGTGATTGGAGGATTTCAAAAGACACTTCGCGTGAACCCGCACCAACCCGCCGTGGGTCGTTTCTACTCGCCCTACAAGTGGGGCCGGAGCGTACCTTTGGAGTGGTTGACACCCCCTGCAACCCGGGTGAAAAGAAAGCACCAGCGGGGTGGGTCTTTGACACGTCGCAAGCCCACTCGACGGCATAAAAGCCTACGACGTCGCAGCACTCGCCACACAATGTATTGAAGTTCCGACCGAAAGCATCATGTCTCTGAATCTCTTCAACATACCATCCATCGACTATCGCGTCACGGAAAAGCGGGATGTACCTTACCGTCCCGCCTTTACGGGCATCGTTCCCATCACCTTCTCCGTGGCACCCTCGGAAGATTTCATCGATCTGAGTCAGAGCCGATTGGTCGTGGAGGTGCGATTAAATCATCCACACACAGGGTACACTGGCATCGAAGTGGGAAGAGCCATCAGTGATGCCACGGACACGCGCAACATGACCATCGTCAACAATTTCGGTCACTCCATCTTCAAACAAATGACTCTGAAACTGAACGGAGCCTTGATGACCAAAGATACCAATCAGTACCATCACAAAGCCATGCTGGAAACGCTCATCAACCGTTCCAAAGAGGAAGGGGACTCTCTGCTCAGACCCCAAGGCTGGATCAATGGTGCCCTCAACGTGCCTGCGACTATAGCTACTGACCAAGCCGACACGGACAACATTAGACAGCAGGACGAGAGTGATGGTTACAAAGTCTTGGAGACCCTGACCAAGACAGTAGCGGGAAAACGATGGCAGACCTTTGTGATCAAACCGCACTTGGCCCCGTTCCGCAGTGGCAAGGCGTTGGTCCCCGGTGTGGGCATCGATTTGGAATTGTACTTGAATCCCAATACCATCTATCTCTACGGGACCCCCAACAAAGGCACTCTGACGGTCAAGAAATACCCATACATCACGCAAGACGACATCAAAGTCACAGTGATGCTCCGAAAATACAAGTTGAATTCCTCCGTGTTTTTGGACCTCAAGACCAAAAGAGAAAAGGAGCGCAAGATTGTCAAGTACCCCGTGGTGAGGACCGACTTGCGCACCTATGTCATCTCCACTGGCAACACGTCGTGGGAAGAAGACAATGTGTTCATGGGTAAATTACCCGATCACGTGATGGTGGCCCTGATACGCACAGACAATTTCAACGGAGCCATCAACCGTTATCCGTTTGCCTACGAGCGTCTAAACGTGTCCTCCATCCGACAGATTGTGAATGGTGAAGATTACCCTTACAAACCCCTAGAGTTGAGCACCGTGGCAAATGCTAAAGGCAGCACCGACCTGCTGGGCTACGATCGTCTCCTCACTCCTCTGAACTCTGAACAAGATGAGCTTCCCATCATACAACCCGAGGACTGGGGTGAAGGCAAGTCGTGCACTCTGTTCGTGTTCAACAATGTGCCAAACGACCATCCCAACGCGCCTGCTCACCGTAATCCTCCTCAGTTAGGAAACGTGCGCCTGGAGATCAAATTCTCCACAACCGAGAACATCACCGTCTTGGTGATGAGCGAGAAAGAAAACGTATTTGAGATCAATCCTCTGGGTGGTGTCAAATACAACTTGGATGACTGAGAAGAGTGCACATGGAATTCGTACCACTGAGCAACGAAGTGCTTCGTTATTTGGGCATTCACGACAAACCTCTCTGCCGATATTTTCAAGGCGTCTTCGCCGCGGATCAGCTTCCCATGAACGCCAAGGCATCGCATGCGGCCAAAGCTTACATCGTCAACACGGATCCCATCTCAGAACCAGGACAGCACTGGTTGGGTGTGTGGACTCGAGACAACGTGTGCGAAGTCTTTGACAGTTACGGACTACCTCTGCACTACTACAAAGATCCCACCCTGCAAGAATGGTTGCGACAGTGGAAATACCAGGTGACCAGTGATCAGACCCTACAAGCCCTGGACAGTCAGACGTGCGGTCATTACGCCTTAGCCTACCTGAAAGCCAAAGCCAGAGGTGCCTCCTTACCAGACTTTATGGCCAGATGGGGACCGGATCTCGTGTCCAATGATGTTAGAGTGGCCGACGAGTTTAGAGGCACAGTGGAACGTGAACTGTCGGTGGACAGACATGATCGCGATGCGCGTCAGCAGCGTAATGTCAGCCATCAAGCATTTATGGCATGTCATAATAGCATTAGTTGAGTCAATAAAAAAAATAGATGTGAAATCAACGTGTATCCTTCATTGTCTGAATCCTCACGATGAGCAAGCCAACTGACCAACAGTGGGTCGTTCGAGCCATAGCCAGGCTAGAGGCCGATTATTTCCGATTATGTCCCGAGGACTTTTTTCCCACCGTCACGGGTCACTCGCACTGGGATGGGTACCATTTGCGACAGATGCACAAGTTAGCCCAAGAAGGCAAATGGGACGACATGGTATATTACATGTACCACATGGGTGAAACGGCCTTGAGAGAACAAGTGCAAGAGGCCATCGAGAAAGCATCTCGTTCTGGCCGGCATGGATACACGTTACGTTGAAAGGAGGGTCTTTGAGGCTCTAGCTAGCAAGGAGACCGATTATTTCCTGCGTCTGCTGCATAGACACCCAGAAGAGTATGACGATGTTATGACGGGTGCGAAAAAGACGGATGGCTACCACTGGCAGCAGGTGCGACAATTGGCTGGAGAACGCAAGTGGGACGAGATGGTCCATTACATGCTTTACAAAGTGGGAGCGGCTTTGAAAGAAGAGATGGAAGAAACCATCTACGAAGCCTCGCCCCGATTTTACAAAAACCACTTTCCCAAGTATCAAATCACAGTGTCGGATATATCTTCAGACCTCCTGGCTTGAACATCCTCAGTCATGACCAAACGTAAAACAGTCAAGAGATCCCGCAAGCGGCATCACCGCAAGAAAAGAGGGGGTGCTTTGTACAGACGAACCCAACCCCGTACGATCGACAAGATCGCTCAGGTGGCCAGCATGTTTTTGTCAGGCCCCGCCCCTTTGTTCGGTAAGCTAGGCCTACTGCTCGGCAAGCAAGCCTTGAAGGGTATAAAGGATAATGTGCAACATTACCGAGGTAAACGATGATTCGACAACCGAGCAGCGTCATCGTGGCGGGACCTTCGGGGTCTGGTAAATCGACGTTGGTGGACCGATGGTTGCGACACCCAACTCTGTTTGCCCAAAAGCCTAAAAGGATCGTGTACGCTTACGACCGTTGGCAACCCCGCTTTCACGTCTTGCAGAAAAAACACGGCATCCTCTTCTACAAAGGCATACCAGACCCTGTTCTGTTGACCAAATGGTTTGGTCGTCAAGGCGGAGGTGTATTGGTCTTGGACGATCTCATGGCTGAAGGAGGGGCCGACAAACGCGTGTTGGATTTGTTCACCAAAGACTCGCACCATCGCAACATCACCGTTCTCTACTTGATGCAAGACCTGTTTCCCCCGGGCAAGTTTTCCAAGACCATCAATCGCAATGCTCAATACTTGGTGGTCTTCAAGAACCCACGTGATCAAACTGGACTGCGCACTGTGTTGTTGCAAGCCTTCCCCAACAAGTGGAAAAAACTGTTGGAGTTATTTAATCGCGTGACGGTGTGCCCCTTTGGTTATTTGATGCTAGACCTGCATCCTGCCTCGGACGATCGCTACAGACTTTGGAGTCACTTGAGCCGAGAAGAAGGCCACCCTCGCCTACACACACTCAAGCGCGATGTCCCGACCAAGTTCCTGACGCAGCGGTCGGAGTCGAAGAAGCGGAGGTAAAGTGAGAGGTACCAAGAGGAAGCGCCGAGTAAGACGACACCGTCAGTTGGGGGGAGTCATTCCCCTGACAGCTCTCATACCAGCTCTCGCGGCAGCTGGCAAAGCGGCAGCCACGGGGGCTATCACGGCCGGTGCGGGTTGGGGTGTCAAGAAGGCCCTAGACAAAACCAATCGTCGCCGCAAACTACTTAAATGAGATACCGTGGAAGAGAGAACATTCGACGCCATGGGTGACCGCATGAAATGACAGGCTCCCTTCTTACGCTCCGTGTTGAACACAGCCGACGCGGCCGCTTGCAAACACTTGTTCCGCATGGCCAACAAAGATCAAGTCAATGCTGTCAGTGAACTCGTACTCAACACGCTCAAAGGCAACGTGCCTTTGTCCAAAGGTACTCGCCGTGGTCTGACTCCACATGCCAACCTATTACGTCAGCTGGGTCGCCGTCACACATCCCTTATGAGTCGATGCAAGTTGCTGATGAATCAGTCTGGTGGTGGCTTTTGGCCGTATCTCAGTCGCTGTTATTGACGTGTCTGTGGACATTGGTAATGGATGTCTTTGTGAGCACCGAAATCCCCGATTCCCCGGCCTTCTTACGCCTCCAAGAGCAGTACAAACAACGTATCATGGCCGACACGACCTTGGACAAAGCCTCCTCGTTAGCCGCTTAGCAAGAGATGATCCTCGACAACGACAACATACCCGATGGGTTGAAAGAAGCCCATTTAAAGACCCTCTCGAATGAGTTGCGTCAATGGACAAAGAAAGCCTGAAATCCCCTGATGGACGCACAGGGGCGTGCAGGCCCCATTGGAGCGAGCGGTACGGATCCGGACGAACCCCCCTTGCAAAGTATTGTGGGTGAATTGGTCAAAAGCTTGCAAAAGAAGACACCCGTCACTCCTGTCATGCCCAAAGCCAAGGCCAAGCGTCCGTGATTGAAACTAACCCCCAAGATCACACCCTCTACACGCAAAGCCAAAAAAGTCCGAAAACTCCCAGCCACGCCTCTCTCGGGGATTGGTTCACTACCTAGCACCAGTCAAGCCGGTGCTGAGCCGTTGAGCAGCGATCCGGATGTGCGCAGGAAACAACTCATGCAAAAACGAAAGGCAGAGATCGTGAGCGAATCCAAAAAACGCATAAAAGATACGGTCAAGAAGTGGTTGGATTACAGTTGAATGAATCATGCCGAGAGTCAAGTCAAAGAGAACCAGGCGGCGAAAGAGAGGCCATCCCCCTAGAAGGAGGAGGAAGAGACAGAGGGAGTGGATTCGATGTGCAAAAACTACTGGGCAAGACGGGTGTGGAATTTCACTGGCCTGGTTATCAATTCATGGGACCCGGTATGCATTTGGAAAAAAGACTGGCTAGAGGTGACAAGGGGATCATCCGATTGGACAGACTGGCCAAACAGCATGACATTGATTACTCTAAAGCCAAGAACCTGCGGGACAAGTGGCAAGCTGACAAGAAGATGATCAAGGGCATTGACGCTTTCAAGAAGAAGCCGACCGAACATATTGTTAAAAACATTATGAAAGCCAAGCTCAAGTTAAAACTGTAATTATTTTTAATAATGTCATCCTTAATAAACAAAATTACACGCAAATAATTGTCTCTTTTTCTCCTCACAATGGGAACAGTCCGTCAGCATCGAATCGTCCCACCAATGCTACTCGAACCTCTCTGAACCAATTGTTAAGCGCTCGTTGTTCCTCGCACACCCCCAGTTTCCTCACATCTGCCACCTGCAAAACAAGTCAAAGATAATGTTCCAATTCGTTCAATCCTTCAAAGCTGAACCATTCAATGTCACTGACCGTTTTCACATCTGGAGGTAAATGACCCGAAGGGGTAGGTGCCACACCCACTCTGCCAGGTCTGAAAGGATAATGACGCTGTATGATGACTCGCTGAATCTCATTGTATATGTCTCTTAAAATCTCTCGCGGTACATCCAGAGTCTTGTAAAATGGTAGGGCCTTCACGTGAGCGTCCAACGACATGTCATCATTTCTGAGTACACACAAGGAACACACCCATTCGCATCGCTCCACTTGACTGCTCATCCAGAAGATCCTTGCATGACAACTCCCACGTTCCCTCACAGCTCTCACCAATCCTGTCTCAGAACAAATGCATACGTCTCGCACATTCCGTACATCACCCCGCGACCTCGGATACACCGACTGACAACTCCATGGCTTCTTCTCATCACTCCCCTCCCACGCCACATTCATCTACAGAAAAGACACACATTCATCAATATTCCAGCTCCCTCTCCACCAGTGGGCAGATCTCAAACAACCCCTCTTCACCCCAATGTTCATCCACATAGTCCATCCATTCCATATACACCCCTGATTTCATTCGTTCCAAACTTATGGATAAATGTAGAACGTTCTCATACTCGGTGGGCATGTGTCCCGAGGGGCAAGGCAGCTCCCCCACACTCTTCATATTATCCGCATTGTGATAGAATGGCAAGAAATAACGAAACAATGTCATTTGCATTTCAAGATACAAGTAACGCAACAACTCCCTATCAATGGGGCGATTTTGCAACTCATTCACCATTCGCATACCGTCTAGCAAAAAACATTCTTTCAAACGACTACACCATGGACAATACTCCCGACGGAGCTTCCACGCGGGTTGGAATAGCTGGAAAACATTTCCAATGGTTAGCTCCAACGCTGGCTGCATTTCGTCCAACCATGACCTCAATCTCTTCACACGCATAACTCCCGCCTGTTCTTCCGTGACCGAACACACCAAATGAGTCATGGTACATAGGGAAATACCAGGGCTGCGCGTTTGATTGAGAACCATACACTTTACTGCGTGCTTGCCCCAAATGTCATTGATCTTAAAAAAAAAAACAAAAAAAAACAATTAACATTGTCTCTCATCCCCGAATGTGTATAGAAGCAGTTCCACGGAAAGCTAGAGGTCTCAAGGAACCCAATGCCTCATTGCCATCAAGCTCATGGTAATCACTTATAACCTCTAGCCATCTATCCACCATTTCCATGCGTTGCATCTTTGCATACCACAAAGCTTGCCTCATACTCGCAAACGGTACTTTGCCTCAACTCTACGCAATCGGAATCACCCCCTGCACCTCTCTCAGTCAAACCATAAAGCGCATTGTACACACCTCAATGTCGTTCCACAAGCATTTGCATTCCTCATTGGTCATGACATAGTCCTTTCGCCACCTCCAAGCTAGTGCCACTCCCCCGATCGACAAACCCTTCCGCCGAATACCAATACACCACGAACATGCTAGAGAGCCAACGTTCCACACAGATTTCAAAAATCTCAGACCGCAATCTTCCCGCCATCCGTTCACCAAACCCGTAATTTCACAAATACAAACACCTCGCTCACCCCCTTCCTTCGACCCATCGTGTTGAAAACCAAAAACAGCATTTACCTTTTTTACACGGTCCTTCCATTCCATCCAATACTTTTGAGCCATAATCTTGTTTTGGATCGAGCGGCAACCACAGTCCAAACAGAAGATTGTGTACATCGACAAAGCGAAATGGGGTAGACATCCACAGGCGTTCAACACATCTCATCTCCTCGATTCCTCTTGCAACCATTCAGCTCATCATCTCCACGCACTCGCTTCTTAACGTTCTCCATTTTTTTTCTCTCCGTTCACAAAACCACTGCACAGCTAAATGAAACCTGTGCTTTTTTATACCCCAAAAATACCCATGCGGAAAAGCTGACCAATCGTTACGTTTCGTGACCCTATTTGGTCATAGCGTGGCGTCTGTTTGTAGTTGAACAATGAACAACAGCGTCTCGTCACCATATTTGGTCGTAGCTTGGCGTCTGTTGAGCTGATTCATGCTGGGGCTTGTTGGTAGTTGGACAATGAACAACAGCGTCTCGTCACCATATTTGATCATAGCGTGGCGTCTGTTGAGCTCATTCATGTTGGGGCTTGTTTGTAATTATGTGGACTCGCTCGAGTCGAATTTGCATGAAGACTAAGAGTAACACAATGGGGAATCCATTCATGCGTCGTATCTTTTGTTCGAATTCCTAGAAATGAGTGCTCACTCGCACGTCTCTTCTCGGAAAGAACACAATAGAACACGTGAAAGAACGTGATGGGTGACCTTGATTGACCGTCACGTGGGCTGAGCTGACCAATTGTAGCGTTTCATACCCTTATTTGGAAAGGACGCTTTCTATACATCGTGTGCGCTAACGTTCAGGATCATCAGTCCCCGCCAAGCCAGCAAGCAGAGCAGAGCTGTGAGTCATCGTTCTAGGTGAAAGAGATTTATAGAGAACCCGCGATTTTTACTGTGGATTCTATTGATAGAGATTTTATATCGAACCGCGCTTTTACTGTGTGGATTCTGTGTCGAGGACAACGCAGTCTTTAGTCGGATTTGGTGAGTATGAGTTGATGTTTGTAACGGCGTTCGCGCTGTTCAGTTATGTT
>JAEMWC010000284.1:260000-292500 GCA_016490735.1 Pachyseris speciosa
AAAAGGGTTCTTTCCCCATTCTTTTAACACCCCTGCCAGTCAATCCTATATTGGTCCACTTCCCTCCCTGGTTTACTACGACCCTGACAGTATGACGGAGAGGAAACAAACGGAGCTGAAAGAGTGGCACAGAGAAGAGTCGGCCAGACAGCAACCCTTTGATTTCAAAGAGGAAATGATCGCTTATTGCAAATCCGATGTGGAGTTGTTAAAAGCGGGGTGTGAGTCATTCATCAAGGAATTCAAAGCAGAGGCCGGCTTCAACCCTTTCCATCAGTGTATGACGGTTGCCTCCTCGTGTAACGAATATTGGAGACGACATCATCTTCAGGCGGACACCATCGCCGTGAAACCACTGCATGGTTGGAGAGGGGCAAATGTCAACCAGTCCCTCAAGGCCTTGCAGTGGCTCTACTTCTTGAATGCTCAGCTTCGCTCTGACGATGCCATCCTCACCGACATTATCAGACATGTACGTAACGGAGGAGAACAGAAAGTGACAACACCAGGCAGCTCCTACTTTGTAAACGGGTATTATCCCCTCCGTCGAACCGTCTACGAGTTCCATGGCTGCTTTTGGCATGGTTCCAAACATGCTTTCCTACCAACCGACATCTAAAGCGCCATTCCCACAGTGCTCGTACCTTGGAGGAAGTCCTACAAGCCACTCACCACAAAACTACCATTCTACGCCAGGCTGGTTATACAGTCCACGAAATGTGGGAGTGTCACTGGAACCAGCGGATCAATCATCCAAACTCCCCGGAAGCCACCTTTGTCAGTACATTCCAGCTAACACCTCCTCTCAACCCTCGCGATGCCTTCTTTGGTGGCCGAACGGGAGCTGTGACCCTACATGCTGTTGCGGAAGAAAATGAAGAGATTCGATACGTCGATGTAACCTCCTTATACCCGTGGGTGAACAAGACCGCCACTTATCCTGTTGGACACCCTACAATCATCACTTCACTTCACTTCACTTCAGTACTTCTGTACTTTGGTCTAGCTTCTGTGGATCTCCTACCTCCCACTGAATTGTTTCATCCTGTGTTACCCGTCAGAAGTGGAGGCAAACTAACATTTCCTCTATGTCAATCCTGTGTTCAGACTGAGCAAGCCAAACCTATGTTGGAAAGGTCCTGTTACTGTCCTCATACAGATACTCAACGTACATTGCGTGGGACGTGGTGCACCCCGGAAATCGTCAAAGCTGTTGAGAAGGGCTATCAAGTCACCAACATCCGTGAAGTATGGCACTTCCCAGAACACCAGCGCGTAACCGGCCTGTTCACTAATTATGTCAATACCTGGCTTAAAATTAAGCAGGAGGCGTCAGGCTGGCCGCGATGGTGTCGGAAAGAGGATAAACAGCAGTATAACAGGGATTACCATCAACGGGAAGGGATCCTCCTTGACTATCATCGGATCAAAGGCATTAGCGAAGCTTATGTTGAACAGCTTTTGGGGGAAATTTGGCGAACGAGAGAATAAGCCAATCACCATCAGCATCGCCCGCCCCACGAGCTGTTCAACCTGCTCACTGACACCACACGGATTGTCTCTACCATACGTATATGCACGTGTATACTCATGTGGATGAAGACCTCCCCTCCAACCACAAAACCAACATCTTTGTGGCCGCGTTCACCACCAGCTGGGCTAGATTGAAGTTGTATTTCTATCTAGATTTGTTGAAGGAGCAGGTTATGTACTACGACACGGATTCGGTGATCTACCGATGGAGAGAAGGACAACCGTCTATCCCCCTGGGCGATTATCTGGGGGATATGACGGACGAGTTGGAGGGTGATACGATCGCCGAATTCGTGTCGGGGGGTGCAAAGAACTATGGCTACCAGACCGTGTGAGGCAAGAAGGAATGTAAGGTCAGGGGTTTTACCCTCAATGTGCGTGGGAGTGCTGTGCTCAATTTCCAGTCCATGAAGTCAAACATCCTTTGCGAACTCGAAGACCCACAAGAGCAGAGGCGCAACCTCATGGTCACTAACCCCAATCATTTTCAGAGGGACAATACGGCTAAGAGGGTCAAACTAACGGAAAGAGTCAAGAGATATGGCTTAGTCTTTGACAAACGTGTCATTGATCCAACCACCAAGACCAGTTACCCCTACGGCTACACGCGTGTCATGAATACTGAAGAAGCCCTAGATTCTGGGAATGAACAACTAGCTGAACTACTGTGCGAACTTTAAACAAATAGTTGTTAAGGGATCAAATAGGTGTGATGGGATCCTCATCTTTACTTATTCCATACCCTTCCTCTTTACTTATTCCGTGATCTTCATCTTTACTTATTCCGTGGTCATCTTTACTTATTCCTAAAACCTTCCTCTTTACTTATTCCGCGATCTTCATCTTTACTTATTCCGTGATCTTCCTGCGAGCGTCGGTCTCCTTCTTTGTCTTGTTTTTTTCCGCTCATATCCAGCCTTTAAATGGTCAATATTCGGTTATATTCAGCTGCAGATAATCGTTAGGTATAATCATGATCCTCACATGTCCCACTTGTAAAATAAGTTGTTTCCGGGCGAGGGTTCACTTGGACCCATCACATGTCCCACTTGTAAAATAAGTTGTTTCCGGGCGAGGGCTCACTTGGACCCCTCACATGTCCCACTTGTAAAATAAGTTGTTTCCGGGCGAGGGCTCACTTGGACCCCTCACATGTCCCACTTGTAAAATAAGTTAACTAGTGTAAATAAAAAACGGAGGGTTGGTTTATATCCGTTGTCAGTTTTCCCTGGGATTAGGGTTAAAAAAAAACTTAGCGTTAAAATTAGGGTTAGCGAAAAAACTTAGGGTTAGGGTTTACAAACGAGAAAAAAAATAGGGTTGGGGTTATTATGCTAATGAGGGGCTATAAAAAAATGTCTGGAATGTTAGGAATGTCTGGAATGTTAGGGTTAAAAACAGCAGAAACACTAGGGTTGGTTAATTTATGCTAATTATGCACATGATTATGATAATTGACACCTCAAGACAATAGCCCATATGCAAATAAGTCCCATGGGACCGAATACTGCTCTCTGATTGGCTAGGGGTTTTTGATTGACAACCTAGACAATGGCGGCATCCTTTGAGTGCCATACCGCCGAGCAATACTACTTGTTGTTACGTAAAACATGTTGTGACTAAGGAATACTTTCTGCCTCAAACAGGAAAAAGGAGACGCCAAGGAGATATCCTCCAATGAAGCTAGATGAAAACCATTATTCGAGGTGTGCAAAGTGAAATGACCATTTTTGATTTAAGAAGTGTTGCATATTTCAGCTGTTTCATATTTTGGCTTTCCATCATAGAAAAGTAAACAAGGCTCTAAAGAAAAGCCGGATAAAGAGGCACTGTTGCCAGAAAGAAAGGTATTACAGATCGTCATTTAATTAATTTATTTTTTATTAATAATTAATCGGTTTGATTATGTCATTTACTAGTTAATTAGTTAATTAATTTACTTGTATATAGCATTAGTTATCTCTTTATTCTGAAAAGCCCATTTGGGACAAATAAACTATTTATGTATGTCTATTGGACATTTTATTGCAGTTATGTACGCGGCATAGTGGTACCATAGTGAAATGGCTGTCTGAGTCACACTGGCCAAACAGCTCTCAAAATAAAGGAAATTTCACAGTCTTGTTAAACTTACAGGAATACTCCAAAGAAGCTGTGGGTGGACATCTACCTTACTCTATGACAATAGATATTTAAAAGTATTCCTGTCCAGCTATTTAGAAAAAATGCAATATTTTAAATAAAGCTGAAATGTTTGCTCCTTTTAATTTGATATCATATAATAGTTATTACTATTTCGTCTGATATTTGGAAAACCTTTCAGGATAATTACTGATTTTTGGCGGAAATTTAGAATATTTTTGGAGATTTGTATAAAATCCTATCCTGCAAAGTCATTATACATCAATCAGGGTTTTTCTGGTCTTGTTACCAAAATATTTGCAATTTTACGTGATGCCGCCAACTGTGAAGTGACCGAAGAATTGGTTACCACTGACCTTTTTTTCTCAGGTGTCTGAAGAGGAATGGGTAGCTGTAGCCTCTGGACGTCTGATGTATATAGGCCGTGTACTAAAGGAGAAAGGGGACGTCATGACGGTCAAATTCCTTAGCCGAGCAGATGGCTTTCATGAATCTGTGAAAAACGACGAGGAAGTCGACGTAGCTCTGGTATTTATAAGAGGGGTAGCAGTCACCTGGCAAGGAATTGGCCGTTATGACGTCCCGGGTATCAAAAAAATATTGGTGGAGCACAAAAAACAACCTAATGCTACGCATGAAGGAGAAGGTAATATGCATATTCTACTTGTCGTGAAATAAAATGTACAGCATGCATAGAGAGCCATAAAATAAGGTACATTTTCATTTAGGGCCAGTAAAATCATAGGCAAAATGCGTGATATTATTTTCAAAACAAGCAAGTGGTTACCTTTCAGATTGACAGCTTATGGGACTTGGATAAAAACTCTGATTTCAACAGAGTAATAGGAGGCATAACAGTGGGGGATCTAAATACGATCCAATCGAAAGTGTCGGACGAAGACCAACGAAGGATGCAAAGCCATTCCAACAGCTACCAAGAAGGCTGGTTAAACGACAAGGTATTATGCAGGGTTATTAAGGATTCAGTATGTAAAGGGAAACCTTTAAACTGGTGGGCCTCCATAAAGGAGAACACGATTTACCCTGAAAAACAGTCATGTCAGAGTTGACTTTGTTACCCGTAATAAATGGACAGTTTTACTTGGTCCAGGAGCCCTGTAATGGAGGTTTTGACGCATGGTTTCTTGTGTTCCCAGATGTTACGCTTTTGCATAGGAGTAACTGAGAATCGTACGTATAACAAACAGCGAAAAAAGCCGATCTTTAGCCCTAAGTGACAGCATATGGACACGTTGAATCTTATGGTTGGGGTGTTAATTTCGAAAATCGTTTGAGGAATACAGATTGGTATAAAAGTGAAAAAGCTAAGAAAGATAGAGGAGAAGATACAATAATTGTATCTTCTCCTCTATCTTTCTATCTTTACTTCCACCCGCCTAATAGCTTCTCTACAATTATTGTAGAGAAGCTATTAGGCGGGTGGAAGTAATTTGTTTCATTTATATTAAGGTGGAAGATGGGATCACTGGTGGACCTGGGGACAGTGAATAAACAAGCACTAATTTTACTGTTTTCATAAGGTTTCACAATTAATTTTTTTTTTGATAGGTAATTGGAATAGATTTAAAAATGCATGGAACAAAGCTACACAAGACACTGCAGATGCATTGTGGTAGAAAAATAAAACTAGAAAACAAAAATTAATAAAGTTGTTTAAATAATATCTGTGTTCTTTTATTGTCTAGGGCAAAAAGGCGGTTTTGGGGGAAAAAGTTGGGAAGAAGCAAAGAACAAAGTGAGAAAAGAGCATCCTAATCATCCTTATTTTCAGTGGTATGGGTGAAAAAAAGTTACAACGAAAGGAAGAATTGATATTGAAAGTGTTTACAGACATAAATTCACCCGTATCATTCCAGTCTCCAACTAAAATTTATAAATATTTAAAACAAAACGGGTTTCAAGTTACATTACAGGATATTAAAAATGTGTTAAAGGGCAATCGCGCTTATAATTTGATTAGACAGAAACCAAAACAATTTTTACGTCAAAGAATAACATCAGATGGGTATGATCAGTACTGGCAAGCTGACTTGTTAGAGATGCCAAATGACGCAAAATCATTACAACAAAATAAAGGGACGCGATTTCCATTAAATTTAACTCACGTGTTGAGTCGTTATGCTTGGTCGGTTCCTTTAAAGAGTAAACGAGGAGCGGAAGTAGGTCAAGCATTACAAAAATTATTTAATGAGACAAAAAGACGCCCTGATTATTTACATACCGATAAAGGCGGTGAATTTTATAATAATTTCTGTCAAAGAGTGTATAAACAACATAAGATAAGGCATTATAGTACAAAATCCGGGATAAAAGGTGCACACATTGAAAGGTTTCAGCGGAGTTTGCAAAAATATATTTATAGATATATGAAACATCACAACACAAAAAAATATTTAGATGCTATTGAAGCATATCTTAAACATTATAATAATACAGTTCACGCAGGAAGTGGTTTTGTGCCTAGTAGCATCACACCTTTGAATGCTTTTAAAGCTGCGCAATTATTATACCCTGTCAATCATTTTAGGGTCAAACCATATAGATTTAGTGTTGGAGTATGTGCGTATGTCAACATCGTCAAAAGTGTTTGACAAAGGATACAACACTCAATTTACAGAAGAAGTGTTCAAAATAACGAAGCGTTATAGGACCCTTTTAGCTCAGACGTGAATGTTTATTATTTAGAAGATTTGTCAGGAGAAGCAATTGAGGGTAAAGTATATGAGCAAGAGTTGATAGCAGCTAAAAAACCGGATAAAAAAATAGAAAAGAAAATTAAGACATCTAAAGGAAAAACATTAGTTAAATTTTTGGATGTTCCAGAATCATTGAATGAGTGGTTGAGTAAAAAAGAACTAAAACAATATGAATAGATTAGATTATAGAGATGGTGACTTTAATTTAACATTACTATCGCATGACAAATTTTCGACTGCTAGTAAGGATGGTGTGACGAGGAGAACTTGTTTTACTCAGAATTTTGTCACTCCATTGAAAAATTGATGATCAATGGGAGGTGTCCTTATTACAGGCTTTTTTACCTTCAAAATCAAACACAAAACCGAAAATAACGTTAGAAAAGAGCGATAAAACAGTTACAGAAATTCCCATACCTGATAATAATTATCAACAATACTGGGAAATATTCAATGAAATTGATTACGTGGCTGATCATTCGAATGAGGATTTTCAACTGATAACTTATGCATGGAGAAGGAATTTGTATGAAGATATTCGACGCACGGGTGCTGTGACATTTAAAGTAAATAATTTGCGTTCATATTCAGACGTTGCAGACTCATTAAAAAATAATTATAATAATGTTAGGTTATCAGCAAGTCAAAATATTTTTACTCGATCTTCACACCCTTCATTGTATCGTAATCGAATTAATCTGAATTTAAATAATTATGGTGATGCATTCTTATTTCCAACATCTGAACCAAATTTCATGTCTACAGCGCTGTATTTACAGCTTGATCGTACGTCTATAGCCACAGTTTCGTTAAATGGATGGTTTGTGCTGCTAGTATTAGCAATAATTTAGCATCGAATTTAGATTTAGATAATAAAATAAATTGGAAAAATGAAGGCAAGGGAGCTATTGAATTTTTTACATTTAAAAAATATGTATTATATTCTGCAAAGAATATTTATATACGACGACTTACATCGTATCGAAGTCCAATAACAACATTTATATACAAACAAAGTGATAAATGGTTATGCAACATTTCTCCTACAGAGAAATTAAAATTTTTTGATTTAGAAATAGATGATTCAACAGACATAGCACCTTTTTTAAGTAAGACAATAAATGAACCTGATGGAGAATTTATAATAAATATAAATTTAATAGCTCTAGGGGACTGTATGCATAATAAACAATTAATACCCTTTCTAGTAGCTGTGTACACAGATGGGAAAATAACTTATCATGAGAACAATAGATATAAGTTCAGGCGTGTGCAAAGTGGTTTATATGCCGGTGTTGATGTTGAAATAAGGTTAATTAACAGAATTGGTTCAACTGTCTTATATCCAAAGTGGTGGACAGGTCAGACAATTCTTGTATTATTCTTTAAAAAAAACTTTCAATCAAAGTTTTTGGAAATGAATCCTGATATACTAGTAATTTCTGGCACAACAAATGAGAATGGTGATTATACAGAAGAATTTAATAGATTAATGAATTATACATATGACCATGAAATTTGTGTAGATAAATTAATTTTATATAAAACGGATTTGCGAAATATTGATGGAACAGATGATTCTTTTGAATTGAAAACAAAGACACAAACAAAAAAACTCCCCTCATCATTAGTTGAAACTGTGGACGATTTGATAGTGTTAATAACGCTATAACCGATAGTTCATTTTCTCTTAAAAAAGAGAGTGATAATACTGACTATGGTATTTAAAAATAATGATGAAATAGTATTAGATGCAAATATAGCAAGAAGTCTTGGTATTATAAATAGAGAAAAAAAATAATTTTCTTACAGGTGTTAGTGTGGCAAATGTCGGAGTTGACAAAATTAAATTATCATTAGATAATGGCTCTAATCACCATCTAAACACCAGTCTCGTCAAAAAAAAATATATGGACAACAGTTTCAAAACAGTCATTTCAAACAGTTATAGTAACTTCACCCTATGTTGTTCCTGAACAGATGGGATATAAAACTGTTGATTCTTTACATATTTTCCCATTATTATCCGATAATAAAAGTATCATACAATTTTCGCCTTCTATTCATCAGTGGAAAAGATTTGCACGCAATACATTTTATAATTTTCCCCTTCATTTTAAATCGGAAAATGGCACCCCATTACGTCATAGAAAATTTACAATTATTTTGAATATAAAATATAAATCAATCATGTAAATGTATTCATTTTTCATGGGCGGTCATAGAAAATAACTGTTCTAAAAAGGAAGAAGAAAAAACCAGGAGCCACATGGGATGGTGGTTACAATTATAGATTAAGAAGAATCAAACTGCAGGATGGGCTGGTGGACTGGCTGCTGGATTATTATTAAGTACTTTACTGACTGAAGGACTTGGTATAGGTAAAAGTGCTGTAGAAAATATAACAAAAAAATAAATGATATTGCGTGACATGATGGCTGTATTGTCTTAATAAATGTAATTTAATCATGTCTCATAATGTATTCAATATGCACATCAGTGACACGTTGATTTTGTGTAGTAAATCTTCCGGTACAAAACGCCTTCAAAGAGGTGGTGCTTATGAAACAGGTGATTTTTCTTATCAAGAAGGTGGTAGGAGAAAACGAAAGGGGTATAAAAAGAGGAAAAAAACATCTCGAAAACATAAAAAAATCAAAGAGGTGGCTTAGGTCCAGCCGCAGCTATATTAGGAAGTGCTTTCATCACTCCTTTACTTACAAATTTGTTAGGAGGTCTTACTGGTGGAGGTGGTGCTGCTGCTGCTCCTGCTACTGTTAGACGTTAAAAAAGACATGAATCAACTCATTATTAGAGGTTTATCTGCAAAATATAATCCGAAAGAAAAGTATCACAATCCAAGTATTGGTAAGGATGAATCACTTAGCAATACTAAAAAGCCTGATGTAGATAGTAGGAATGATGATAAAAGCAATCAAAAAAAACATTCAGATATGAAAAAAGTATATAAAAAAAAAAAGAAAAACGTAGAAGTAGAAGTAGAAAATAAACGTAAACCAGTAAAAGAAACAAAGGTTAAAAGAAAGTTAAAACTAAAGCACGGACTAAAAGTAAACCAAAAAAAATTATAAATTTAGCAGTGACTGATGATGAAGAAGAAGATGTTGAAAGTGAAATAGACAGTGAATTTGAAGATTTTATTGTAGACAGTAGTGATAATGAAGAAGATAATTTAGAAGAAATAAAACAACATAAAAGTAAAAAGGCCAATAAACCTATTGAAAAAAAGAGACAAAAAAGCAGCCAAAAAAACAGTCCAAAAAAAAGTCAAAAGGGAGGGACAATGGGTCAAAAAAGCGGTCAGAAAAGACGTCAATCGGAAAGACACACACCCCCTCCTCGCGAGAATTCATGCAAGCGGCATAAATATGCTAATGTGGACGCTAAACCTGAAATAACACGCAAGGATTATGAGAAGTAAATTAATCGTCAGAATAAAATATTCAAAGCTGTCAATCAAAACAGAGACAATAAGACTTTAATAGACAAGATTGATCACATTCAGCCATCAGACGAAGAGGAAACAGACGAGTTTTTTTACTTGTCTGAATTTTACACCAATCCTAATTACGAAGAAGTAGAATCTGAAGAACTAGAAAGCGACAATGACTAAACGTTTAGCGGAAGATCCCTTTGCAGCAACTTGCCCATTTCAAGATGAACTTCAAATTGTTATTGATGAATCTTATGGTAAGAGTACTTTACAACGTGTGCGACAGGATCTTAACAATCCCAATAATCGTATGTTGACATTTACTACACCGGATCTATGAGAAGAATTTTTTATCCCATCGGAAGTTGTATTAAGGCTAGAATTTACTGTCACACCTGCAGCTGGTAATGCGTTAGTAAATACCATGCCCGCAGCTCATGGTGACAATAATGTTTTACGATTTAAAAATGGTGTTTTAAATATATTTAAGGATGTAAAAGTTAAACCTAAATTCGGTCCTAATATTGGATTTAGTCAAACAAATTTACGTCTACGGACTCACTTAGGAAAAATATTAAATTCAGATTACATCTCAACATCAGTTAGAAGTGAAGATGATGCATATGATGAAAAATGGCATAAAGATTTACAAGTAGATAGCGACTTTGGTGTAGTGGGGGAAGTACAAGATAGACCTTCAACTGGTCGTACTATGGTAGAGGATGCTTGTTTTATTTCAGAAGAAGAAACTGGTGCAATAGTTGCCGAAATTAAACTGTACCACCCATTTTTTAGAAGTTATTTTCACATATCCGGTGCTTTAAAATTTCAATTTCAGTTTGAAATTACAGATACTTTTAGTGAATGGGGTATTGTAAGAGGTGCTTCCAATGCTGGTGATAGAGCTCTTACAGCAGGAAATCATGCACTGGCATTTAAACAACAAGGAACTTATTTAAAAATAAAATATTATAAATTAGAACATAGCCACACCATTAATGAAATGAAAAATCAACTTAGATCAAACAGTGCTGTTCTATACTCTGAACCTATGATTATTTTTGATCGTTCAGCACAGTTTGCATCAAACAATCATGTAAAATATAGAATTGAGATTTGGAAAGATAAAGAAAAACCACAATTAATGTTATGTGGCTTCATGACTGACACACAATTAAATTCAGGTAGTGCTGCCAATGCTAATCAACATTCATTTACACGGAATGGTGTGACATCTGTCGACGTGTTGTGGAATGGTGTGCGCATATGGGAAGAAGCATTAGATTTCAATAATGCTAGAAAATTGTACAACCATCAGAAACTTTATCTTTCAAAAGCAAATAAGTTTAAGGTAAACTTTTTCAAAACGAGTGATTTAGCAAATGGTTGGTGGGTATTTTGCATAGATCTAAGTATAGCACAAAACGGAAAAGGCAGTAGTTATTTACCATTTGTCCAAGGGAAATTGGAAGTTGAAATTAATCAGACAAATCCTACAGGTACAAATTTCTCACTTGTATCTTTTGGTGAATCAGTTCTTATTACAGAGTGTATAGATTATAACAACAACGAGTGGACAGCTGCACATCTTCCCTATGTTCATGGTGTGAATGTCAACCCTTTAACCACTGGAGTTTAAAATGCATGATACTGTCACGCTTCAAAGATGTTGTGAAACTAATTCAGCTATAGTAACATATTTTGATGAAGTACTCCCTGGAGATTTTTTAGACGAAATTGAAAGAGATAAGTTCTATATACTTAATACAGATAATTCTGATAAGCCTGGAACTCATTGGATAGGTTTGTCAACTATTAATGGAGAAGGTGAATTTTTTGATAGTTATGGATTAAAACCATCTACATTGAATAGAAGATGGAAAACATTAGATAATTTTAGATATAGCACAAAACAACTTCAACAATATAACACAACCGTATGTGGAGATTATTGTTTGTTTTATCTTTTTTTTAAAAGCCAAGGTGCTACATTACAAGATATTTTGAACAACTTTTCTAGTAATCTATATGATAATGACCAGCAAATATATTATAAAATGCATGCTTTGTTTCCTTTATTAAATGATGATAGTAAGCACAATCAGTCTCAGTTAAAATTAAGTAAAAAAAGAGACTACTACCTTGCCAATCATGTAAGCAGAGACAAGTATGAATAAATTAACATGTTTACAACAATGGCTTCTGTTGTGGATGCTCGAATTCATCTCCCATGCAATATAGGAATTTACGGCTCATCTGGAGCGGGTAAAACAACATTTTTATTGAAATTATTACAACAAAAAGAAAAACATTTTTCCCTAAAAGGAACTATACAAAATATATTATATTGTTACAGATCTTCCAAACAAGCAATTTTTGACGATTTCAAAGAACTAGGAGTCAAGTTCTATAAAGGAATTCCTGATCAAGCAACTCTTAAAAAGTTTTTTACTTATGATCCTGATAGCCACCATATAATTATTATCGATGATTTAATGAAATCATTTGGTAAAGATGGGGGTGAATTGATGACAAAAGGGCGACATAATAACATAAGCATTCTGACTATAGAGCAAAATTTGTACCACCAGGGAAGAGATAGCGTAACTATAAGGCGCAACACACACGTACAAATAATTTTTTCATTCAGACAAGATATAAATTCAGTGAAACAAGCGATAAGAAAATCTGCTGACAGTATTAATGATGCAAAAGAAATAGTAGATTTCTACAACGATATTATGGGAAAAAAATCACACGGCTACTTAGTTATAGATTTGCATAACAAAACAGATCCAAAAATAACATACTGTACGAATATATTAGTACAAGAAAAAGAACCAATGTTTTCATTGACACTAAGTAAAGATCTTGTATCATGAGTGGTGAAGGTCGTTAATTCCCACCATCTCAACCTTCGAAAGGTATAGTAGTACCCACAACTCTTGCATTTCAATTATTTGATACTTATTCTGTAAAACAAAAAGATAGAGCCACTTTTCCAAATGGTAAAAAGAATTCAGCTTCACAAAAACCAGTTAAGAAGCTTTCTAAACGATAATAATTACAAAATTGACCCAAAGAATTCAGCATATATAAAAACATTAGCAGACATTATTTACAATGCTAAACGCTTTCCTAAAATAAAAGCAATCGTTAATAGTAGCCAAGATTTAAAAGATTTTTCATGTAAACGTATCAGCGTTAAAAAACGATTTGACATTTTTAATTCTTCAAGTGGATTAATACGATCGTTAATTAAAAAAAGTTAACATTTTCTTGCTCAAGATGAGTAAACGTTTTCAACACTGCGTTGTCATAACAAAAGAAGAATATGACAAATTAAAGAAAACAAAACAAACCGGTGGAAAATTACTACCGGACAGTGGCAAAGATAAACACCTTCACAAAAAGTTTAAATATTTCAAAGCCAATTTGACAAATGAATATGACAAGATAGATGATATAATTAAATTAGAATATGTCTTGTATCAAATTCTGGAAGAAGGAAAATATCGGAAGTGGAAGTGGTCATAGGACAAGAGATGATGCTGAAAATAGACCCAGTCAACAACCTCCTCCTCCTCCTGTTCAAACACCAACTACGGAAGTTATAGCTAAAACACCCAAAACAAAAGAAAAACTCTCAATGGGAGACATTTACGCTATACAAATAGGAAGTACACCTAATTATATTACCGACAAAGGTGTGCTGCATCGTGATCAATTAAGTATAGAGCACAAAATCTATCTTACACGTGCAAAAACAAAGAAACTAAAGGAAAAACTTGAACAAAAAGGAAGTGGTTTCAAAAATAAAAGATTAAAGAATAAACAATCAAAGCAACGAGGAATTAAATTAAGCACGTGGAAGGAAGTGCGTTAACACATAAATAGCTCTGAAATTTTAAAGTTTTATCACAACTATCCTCAACCATGGAGATGACACCAGCTAATAAGCGCCCTGCGCGCAAACGTAAAAACATTTTTATTGACGATGAAAGTGCAGAAGACCTGTCCATGCCTCCGTTAGAAGAGACGCCAGTCAATAAGGAAAGACCAATAGTTCTCCCAAGTACTCCAGTGAAAAACCCTCGAGAGCAAGAGACACCACCTCCTGAAGAAAGTGACATGAAATGCCCGATTTGCACCGGAGATATCGAAGCTGATATCTCAAAGAATGGTAGTCCATTCTTTTTCCAACAGTTCCAAAAGAGCCTCCATGGACCACTGCCCTACATGAACGCGCAAAAAATTGCAACCATCCTTATGCAAGTTAAGTATCATGTGAATGATTGTTACAAGACTATATCCGGAGGCATCTGGCCAAAGTGCCCATGTAATTATTTCACTAAATTAGATTTCCTCACTAAGGGAGGAAAAGATTTCAAAGGCAAGCTAGTATTTTGGTGTAAACAAGACCCTACCTTTAATGGACAGGAGCCTTGTGATTACCTTCGTTTTGCAAGTATTGATTCCGAAGTGGAACAGGAAAAAATGCGCATCTTGTATAAGTGTGCTATTGAAGACACGAAAGAAATGATAGCTTCGGCTAAAAGAAAGGCACTTCATGATATTGAAGTTTTGGCTAAAACCCGTAAGGCATCCATAAACAAGCTGTAAACAATCTTGCATTATATATTGCTCATGTTGAAGTTCTTTTAAAGAAAGACGACAAACAATAAGCTTGATTGTATCCATTTTTCATTTTGTTCACTTTCAAAATAGCTAGCATTTATAACTAACAAACCTGTAAACTTTTAAATGTTTTAATAAACAATGTTATAAAATTACAAGTCTTGCATTCAATGTATGTTGTACAAACCCGTTTACATCAAATAAGACAAGTTCCAAAGCAAAATCAGAACTTTTACAAAGTGCTTTCTTCTCATTGATAAGAAAATAAATATTACTACACAATTCAGATACTTTTTTACATTGTTCAACTCCACATAAAATATTTTGTTCACATATCCTATCCATAGTATTCTTCTTCGACAACAGAAACCTCTTTGCACCTTGTCCATAGTCACCATACGATAAATGTGCAAATGATTCAACAGAAAGAACCCACTTTCTGAATGCTCGATAAAATTTCTCCTCTTCTATCTCTTATATTGTGCACTTTTGCTAAATCAGTCACAACAGCCAAGGCATATGTAAATGTTTTGTTTAAGAACGCCCTTCGTCCTTCCATGACATCAGCAAAAGTAACACTCTTTACAGTTGTATGAAACTCCCATGCATGATCAAAACCATTTTTCTTCAATGTTTCTTTCTTTCTTCCATTTTTTTCGACTCCTTCCACCATGAAATAATCACTAGTTTTAAACAACATTTTTTATCACCCATATGCGCTCAGATGAAGCGTTTTAATAAGGCTAACAAAAAGCCATCCGTTGCTAATTATTCAAACACTCGTTTATACATGTGCTTATTATAAACATTTAATTAAATTTTCTTAGACAGCCACTCTACACTTAATTAAATTTTCTTAGACAATCACTCTACACTTAACTAAAATTTTCTTAGACAATCACTCTACACTTAATTAAATTTTCTTAGACAAACACTCTCTACATTTAATTAAATTGTCTTAGACAAACATGTTAAAACACTTTCTACATGTGTTCTTTAACATCTGCAATCCTCGTGTCTACAATACTAACACCTGTCAGCTATAGTAACAACTTTTCGCGCATTTTTTCATCACGTATCAGATGTGTTTAAATAAACGCACTCTTTTACCACCTATCCACTCTTCAACAGCAACAGCAACAGCAACAGCAACCGCACCCAACAAGTAATGGCGCAACTTCAATTGAAAACTATCACTCAAAGTCCGGGCTACACACTAAAATACTTTCATCAAAAAGGACCAAGGTTTGAGACCGCTGTAGGCTCATATAGCAATATTTTTCCATCATCAAATATTGTACTCAAAACAGCAATTCTATCAGATGCCAAAGAAGCACCTAAACTAAACAAAGCTCCAAAAGACATCCTAAGCGTGTTTTCCATTTATCATGTGAGATATCATCAACCAAAGAATGCAGTAGGCGATTTTAAAACAGAAGCATTTATCGCTATACCAACCGCTTATTATACAAACCATTTTTACTTTTCACAACCAATGATGATGTTCAATTTCATGCCAGACGAGATCGAAATTCTATACCAAACCAGAGAAATACAAAAACGCCACAACTATTGCACATTTGTAAAACCAGTATTAAATTCTTTTTCAGAAATTGCCCATTATAGTGATGTAGCCAATAATCACATAAATCCATATCAAGAATTGGTAGAAGACTTTCAAGCCGAACTTGTGAATCATCATGTTGTAGCCCCTATGGAAACGAGTAAGTTATACACTGATTTTTTTTAGAGACTTTTTCAATGCTGAATGTATTTAATATAATCAGTCATCGAAATGGTCTTTAAATAAAATCTCTTTTTTCTTCATTTAACAGGCTGTCTGTTTGAACATGATATATGCTATCCACCAGTACCGGAAAACAACAAATTTGACAAACCATACAACATAAGAGAGATGGCTATTCGCTTAAAGATATCACCAACATTCATCCTTATGAAAACACCAAATGAAACAACATGTTTTAAATGCTCAAAATTATGCCGTCTGCAGCTACCTGAAACGATGTTCAAAGTCACAACCCTACAAACCGAAAAACACAATAGCAGAACACGCTGTGATGATTGTTGTATGGAACATGAAGAACCCATCTGGCAGAAACGCACACTAACAGCTGAACAGCGCTATATACGCTGGCAGGAGTGGTGTTCTTACACAGATCGACCAGAAACAAAAGACAAAATAGAAGAGTTGAAAGGAAAAATGCACAAGAATACATTTACTGCAAGTATGATATCAACTTTTAAAAATTCCTACCATATCAACAATTAATACTATGGAAGCAACTTGTAAATAATAATTCGACTTCTTTGGTGATCTGTACTTTCATAACTACACCTCGCCAAAAGGTCCAATTATTTTTTACCACCTACTTGGCTAAATTTGCTTTAAATAGTAACATTTCTCTCACGTACTCCATTTATTGCAATATGTGGAGAAATGTCTTCATTTACTGCAACATACAGCTGATAATAAGAATACTACAAACGCTAATATAATAAAATTAACCATTTATCCATGAATTTAAATAATAGGTAGGAAGTATGATTAATATATTATCACGGCTACGGGATCGTATAAGTTTCATATTTATAAAATCCTGAAGCTGCAATAATATAGTATTACAGTCATCAAATATAAAATCTGTAACGTACACTATTTAATAAAGCATGTCATCGAAATGTATTATAAAATATAATTACATGATATTGCATTTTAAAAAATGCTGGTGTTTGGACATTTTAAATATTTTATTTAAGTTGTCCAGCCACCTCATTTATTGAAATAGCCTTGTACATGGATATTGAATTAAAGTAAAAAAATTTGCTTTCTGGATTTCACAACATTTACTGTTGTGTTGTCCAGAAACCAATCTTTTATACTTTCACCCATCCAATGTTATGAATAAATTATTTATGGTGCTGTATATTGTGTCTATTTAGTATACATGATCTTCAGCATCAGAAATAACTATATTCAATGCTGCATTTATATTCTTATTAATAATTTGTCCACTAGTTTCTTTATTTAAAAAAGAACTTGTCGACAGGTTATTAATAACAATATTATAAACGCAAGTGGAATAATCAAAGTTTTATTAAAGTTGAAATTTAATATGTAACCCTTCAATAAAACTTAGTCAGTTGACTAAACCATTTACTTTTAGATTTCCAGATTACATCTTTCCAATCACCCGTCCCGAGCAGATCTACATCAGATACAACACTTGCCAAAAGGAACAGCAACAAGCACAAATCATGGATGATGAACACACTTATCGCGAACAGTGCCCCACTCCAGAATGCAGCCCTGACACCATCATTCAAATTTAAGAAATAAAACACGCACTAAGAAGATGCATCCCTATAATTTCCTCATCAGATCTAAAAAACATCAAGTTCAAAGACAAAATCAGGCAAACATTTTCAACCAGAAAAAACATCAATATCTTCAAACACATCCGACACGATCGCCTTTCTATCATTCAACACACTTGTTATCTGTTCTCTAGCACATACTTCAGTAGAACTACCCAATTTTGACAACGCCATGTTCAACACTCTCACAAGCAAGTACAATAGAAAATGACGCTTCAATAAAAAAAACG
This sequence comes from Pachyseris speciosa, assembly GCA_016490735.1. Classification (NCBI taxonomy): domain Eukaryota; kingdom Metazoa; phylum Cnidaria; class Anthozoa; order Scleractinia; family Pachyseridae; genus Pachyseris; species Pachyseris speciosa. The sequence goes on from JAEMWC010000284.1 coordinate 278,111, forward strand.
GAAAACTGTCAAAAAACTCATTTGCATTTTCACGACTCTCAAACGAAAACCTAGCAAACGACTCCCAATCCTCACAAACATCCATATATAAAATACACTTTGATCTATGAACAACCAAAAGGACTAAATAATCAGTCACAACTATTTTTTTAGCACTATAATCACAACACTCATTTAACCTAAAAAAATATATCAAAGGCTTCCTTTTTTTCTTCTTCTGAACTAAACACACGAGGTTTAAACTTCACAACAGAATAATACATTTCCTTTTCAAATTCCTAAAAGAACTTTCCCTTTCATGGCAAACAAAGTACCTTTTTCAAATAAATTCTTATTTTTTAAATCCTCTAACTTCTTAATCATAACCTTATCTGCTTTCAACTTATCCCTCACACCTTTAGCTTTTCCATAAGCAATGTCATGCTGTCTAGCTATTCTATCAAGCCTATTTTTAGTCTTCTTTGACATATCCTTTGTCCCAGGACCTACATAATTATGCCCAGGCAAACGAAGTGGTTCAATCCTATCACTCACAGCACTAAGCACTCAATGAATATGAAACTTTTTTCCACCTTTTTGAAGCCATCTACCCTTCTTTCTTTTTTTCCCTTTTCTTTTTGAATAATCCTTTTTCATTTCATCAAACCCAAAAATGATCAAAATGAAAAAACCTGGTGGCAACCATTTTCAAATAAGTAAATACTTCATCAACGCACCGCCACTACCACAGCGTGACATGTTATTGACATAAGCCATGTGTTGCGCATACCAATAAGCGTCATGTTTACTTCCGCCTCGAAGAACAATGATGCGGTGAGCACCTTTGACCCAGACACCACACCCACCCCTGGCGCCAGTGACATCATCATCCCCATAGTAACACCATGGTAACATGAATATATTATCCACCTCATGAATATTTTTTGTAGATATATTCCTATACTTCACTACTGGCACCCTAATGTTTTCCAAGAATTTTCTGCGGGAAATCACAGTATTAGTCGTTCACAGCAGCCGTTTGGTCAAGTCTGGACCGATATTGCTCTGGAACAATCAACCTTGATTCAAAGTCAAAGGGAGGCATAGTTGGCATCAGTCGAAGAGAAGATGCTGTGGAGCGCTGGTTTTTAACAAACCATGAACGGGCTGCCATCACACACTCGTTAAAAGAGATGTGTGGGCTTGAGAATTATGAACGGGTTGGCACTCACAAGGAAGCTGGCGCGGCACGGATCAAAAGGGACCTAGAGGACATTGACTGACTTGTTTCAAGCTTCAATTCTGGTCTCTTGACAAACCCCTTTGATATCCCTGACAGCTGCGACATATCAGAGAAGCTATCCCTTTTAAACATCGCAACTGGTGTTGTCCTGCCAGAACAAGCCTCTGATCATCTTCTGGATGCCACAGAAATGGGAAAGCGCAGCATGGAAAACTTTATCTCCACTAGAATTAACACCAACGAGGTCAATTTCTGGGTTCCGTCGCCAAAGTTGAAGATAAACACTTTCAGCTCTGCAGCAAGGAAAATGGAAGTAAAAGCAACAAATGACAAGATCATTACCCTTACCACAGATCGAGAGTTGTTTGGACGACTTCTTGTTGTTGCCAAGCAAAGAGACATCAACTTACGAGAAGTACTCAGCTACGAGCTTTCAGCTGTCCCTGTGGCAATAGCCCATGGTGACGGAAGTCTGAGGAAGACCACCAAGAGCTCACTAATGTCAGTTCTAGAGAAGAACGTGGCTGTTTTGCCTTCACTACCACCATCTTTAATTCCAACAGCTTTTGTTATTAATGCGATGGCTTTGATTCAGGTAATGAAGCCAGCAAGTTTTAGGTCGTTTGGACAAATGGCGGAACAGTACTGCACACACATCACTCGCATTGTAAGTCAGAGCAGCTGCTCGCGGGTTGACTTGGTTTTCAACCAATATCGGAAGCAGTCAATCAAGGAAGGAAAGCGACACATGAGAGGAGAGACAAGTTCATTGGAAGTTAAAATCTACAGTGATTCCACGCCAATTCTGAAACAGTGGTGGAAGTACATCTCAAACCCTAGAAACAAAGAGAACTTGGCAGATTTCTTGTGTTGTGCGCTCTGTAAACGCCTCACCCAAAGCCTAAATCCTCAACAGAAGGTTTTCCTAGCTGGAGGCTTCAAAGATGGCATGAAGACAGTATCTTGCACGCAGGGCCATTGTCAGATTGTACCACTACTGCGCTGTGATCATGAAGAAGCTGACACCAGGCTTTTGCTTCAGGCCAAACATGTGTCACAGACACACCCCAGAATTGTGATACAGTCACCGGACACGGATGTTGCTGTGCTTTCCATTTCTCATTTTGAAGATCTACAGTGCCAAGAGTTATGGTTTCGAACTGGAGTAAAAGATCGACTGAGGTTCATCCCTATCCACCAGTTACACTCTTCCCTTGGTCAGCCCCTCTGCCAAGCCCTTCCTGCACTCCATGCTCTAACTGGTTGTGATTCGACCAGTGCTTTGCAAGGAATTGGAAAGACAACTCCTTTGAAGATTCTGCTCAAAGATAACCAGTTCCAACAGTCACTCTCCAACTTTGGCGCAGATCCCACTGTAAGTAACGAGTCGTGGATATCAAGCGAAGCTTTCATCTGCTCCTTGTACAATCGTGGGGGACGGTTAACCACAGCAGATGAGGTGCGGTATTTGCTTTTCTGCCAAAAGAACAAGAAAACTGAAGAGCTTCCTCCCACGTCCGAAAGCCTACCTCATCACATCAAAAGGGCAAACTTCCAAACGCACATTTGGAATAAGGCTCTTATGGCAATGCAGAATCTCCTGTCACCTGATGGACGTGGGTGGAAGATGGAAGGAGACAACCTTGTTCCTGTGTTGACGATGAAAGAACATGCACTGAAGAACATCATTGAGTTGACAGCCTGCCGCTGCAAGAAATCAGCATGTACACGAAACTGTTCTTGTAAGTTTAAGTAACCTTCCTTGCACTTATGCATGTTTGTGTATGGTCGATGATGAATGTCAAAATCCATTGAATGATCTGGCGACATGCGTTTCAGGCGATTCAAGCGTACTCTGGGTTGTTGGCAATAATCACACGTACACACACAAAGGAAAATTTGAGACATTTGAGCTGTTTGACCTTCCCTGACCTGGTCATCGGAAATTAACACTTGATGTGTCTACGAAATATGTAATTTGCTGTCCATGAGAGAGTTTGAATTAGCTAATTAGCGGAATGTTTCGGGTGGCAATGAAGATGAAAGTCACTGTGTCTTTGATTAAAATAATGTAACCCTCTTTGCGTACTTAGCCTCGGCCAATGCAGACGTCAAAAGTCAGGTTAGTGAATATAACAGACAGTGCAAGCAAACGAAATGAATTAATTGCAATCTGAGTTTAATATTTGTTAATATTTTTATATATTTTTCTTTAATATTTAATAGTTAGCAAATTTATAGACCAACGAAAGAAACATCTGTCCCAATTCCAAGGTAATAACTTTCTAAGCAAACAGTTTGGAAATTGGTGCTTTTAAAGTAAGCATTCATAATTTAGAAGGGGATGGCCCGGAGGAATCCAGGGGAGGGTCATTAAGGTTTTACCCAACTAAAAAGGGAGTGTCACCATAATTCTGAGACAACATAGAGAGGGTAACCATAACCTTAACTACTCCACAGGGGAGGGTCAAATCTTTTAACAAAAAGTATAAAGGAAGAGCTGGGATATTTACATGCATGCTCGTAGGGATTCCTCTAAAAAATGAATGCTCGCTTACATCACATGGAGTGGCCGATAGTTGGCGGCAACCAAGAGTCCATAGTTACTTTTGCATAGGAATGTACTAATTAAAGATTATAAAATCCATAGGGTAAGAAAGTGATTGCCGCCGACTCATTCCTAACAGAAATACTGAAAAGGCATGATGGGCCACAGAAGATGGTGAAGTGGATGATCAAGGTTAGTTTGATTTTGCTTGCTGCCCCTAGCTTCTACGAAGACAATCGTATACCTTTCCATATACAGAATGTATGCGTTTCGCTCATTAATTAGTAGTAAAGAGTTTGCTCTTTGACGTGGGTGAACTTTCTGAAGCAGGACATAGTCCTGGTACCTGTCAACACAAGTGTTCATTGGACGTTAGGGGTATGAGAAAAAGTTTATAACTCAGACTATTGGAATACATTTTCCTCCTTGCATTATTGTAAGTACTAATGGATGATCTTACCCCTTGTAACCTTTTCCCTTCAAGGTTGTTAACGTTAACGACAAAATGCTGCTGCACTACGGCAGCAAATTGGACTTTTCCTCCATGAATGGAAAATTATTTTTCGAATGCATGTGGTAAGCATACAGTACATGTAACTATATTGATGAAAAAATAGCAACTTCGAGTGTTTCTTTGTTGTTCAGGTCGGTTACACAAAGTTTTAACAGTGACCTTATACACACAAACAGAAAATTGTTGGAGGCAAGTAAAATCGACTTAAAATAATGGGTCAACCGAAATCCAACAACGTCACAACAGCCAGACTAAAAAAGTTGTGGAATATATGTTATCAAGGTAGGTCCCGTCAGTTGTTTCATTTTCATGATGACAAGAGCTCCACGGTTTTAAAGGAATGAACAGATATTATACCGAAATATCCAATTCACTTCATTCATAGTGCAAACTCATACAAGAAATCATATTTGCGGTCATTTCGAGCCTTTATGTGATTCACTGGTACAATGAATCGCTGCTGTTTCAGTCCAAATGGATATGATGTTAAAAAACATGCCAATGTAAATGCCATTCTTACTTTTTTACGAACTCATCGCTAAGGTTTTCTTCAATACTAACTGACGGTACTTCAGGTGGCGGAAAAATTGTTAACAGCAAGGAGATATCAATTTCACAGGTAAACGTATATACTTAGAATACAATGAAGCAAGTGACATACAGGAGACACAAACCCGCGGTATGGCACAGTCACAAAGGCGGGATATTTTTTTTTTGGGGGGGGGGGTGGAGAGGTCCCCCCTTTTACCATGTATTTGTAAAAAGCTTCTTTAACTAACTTTTTTTTTATTTTGGTGACAAATGCTACCCGAATTCTATAAGCAGTATATCAAATAACCTGAATTCTCGTTGGGATGGAGGAGGACGGGGGTGGGGGGTGTTACCTCTCACCTCAAACTCTTTGGACTCCTCTTTAGATTTCAAGTAGCTGAAATGCTTGCTGACTGAATGGAATTTTGTCTACAGGGCGATTTGGACAATATCAGATATGAGATTGCAATGATGCTTACCAAGAATTGATGCTGCATAAGAAAGCGATACAGAGAGGACAGAGTGGGGGGCAAGTCAATACCTAAAGAAGACTGGTCGAAGTGTTATCTGTTAGTCTTGCTATCAACAAGTTTGAGAGTTATACATTAGAAACCAAACGAGAGATAAAAATATGTGTTCCTGAACCCACATCATCTAGAAATCAGGTGTATTGTTGAAACCTGTGCTTGTTACAAATTTGAAATTACTGGCATTATTTCCATGGAATGAAAGTTATTAGCGCCGCTTCCGAAACTCGCTTGCCGTAAAATCATGCAAGTCCTCACCTCTCCCCTCCAAAGAAAACAAAGTTTAGTCTTACAGTAACAATGATTAATAATATTACATATTCAGACTTTGTCATTTTTTTTCTTATACCGTAAAGAAATTTAATTCAAATAACGTTGTTTTATAAAATTCCTTAGCTATGTCCAAACTGGGGCTGTTTTCGTAAACACCGGTTGTGAATAAAATATCATGTTACATGACTTTGTGAATGCATTTGTTGTCATACGACTGACTCAGTTATGTTATCACTACTATCAACCCACTCGACTTGACTTGCATCCCTTCAAGGTTGTAGGATACCTAGCTCCGATCGCCACTTGGAAAGTGGTGCGACAGTTTTTTAACTTCGATGACGTTTTGGTAACCGGAGTTAACAAGGTCACGGACTGGCATTCCGAGTGTATCAAATAAACTTTAAGTGATGGTGTAAGCACAATAAATAAAGAAAAAGAGACAATGAAGTTGAGTTGTTGTCAGACCCATTCAAAACCTGCTCTTGTTCAGGAAAGATGACTACTGGTCCTCAGTTAAGAAATGGGACCCTGACCTGGACTGGATGTACAATGGTATTGAGGCGAAGATTAAAATAAAGGTACTAATAAAAATGTTGTCGGATTTTATTTGTGTCTCTTGGCTGTGATGAGTTCTTGTACCTTTTCCTATATAAACGCGTTCACTGGCCTAGTTAAAACTTAGCAAACTAGTTAACACAAAGCCAGTGTCTTGTAAAGGTCAATGATCGACTTGTTCGATGAAAGGTGTTGAGCCAACAGGGCAGTGGTCAAAATTTGCTGTGGACTCACTCGGCTGTGCCTCATGAGTCCACGACCTTTTGATCACTGTGATCATGAATGCTGTTGTAGATAAGAGTATACACAACGCTAAACTACATTTGATTTGTTAACAATGCTAAACCACCAATGGGACATGGGACAACACTTAACCACATTCGATTTGTTTTTTACCACAATATCAACGTCAAAAAAAATGTTAATATCAGAGCGCAAGCTGAAGAAAGGCATTGTGCGTGGTCTGTTTTGATGGGATTGAGGTAAAAACAGGACGTCATGGCGGTATTGTTTCAATATAAAAGGGCGTCATATTGTCCGCTCTCGGACGTGATCTTTTAAAATATGAATAACTTTTTTGTTGATATTCTGGGATGTCAGTCGACTTTCACACGATCGGTAACCAAGCCCGGTGCCGTTCACTATATAATGCAGTCCATTCAAGGCCTCTGAAACAGAAGCAAACAGCAGCAAAGCCGAACGCCAAGACTGACTAAAGAGAACAGAGACGAACTAAAGATGGCTTCCGAGGAACCAACCGCCGTCCCTCCAGTACAATATGTGGACATCTGCACCTCATTGATGATGTGTTGCCATAAGTGCGATGACATGATGGACGACCAAAGGTTGCACTTTCTCAACAAGGTAAAGTGCCAATGGCACTGCGTGTATGCCCTTGCCAAGGGACTCTGCAAATACCACCCCAGGTCTGGTGTCGCGTTTTCCATTTGGGACCTGATCATCAACTGCCGTGCGGCGGATAAGGGCAAGGAAAGGCTGATGGCTGCAATGTTCGTCCTGGGAAACTCTTTGCCCAATCGCACCCTGCTTAACCTGTTTCTTGGCTGCACGTCGCAGTGGGACTTCTTGAGAGAGTGCACTCTGCCCGAGGTGATTCCCGACTTTGCCATGCAGTCGAAACTGAGTCATTCCTTGACCTGTCAATCGGGCTTATGATAGGAAAAGTTGATGATCAAGCTGGACGAGGCCCTAGAAGTGAACAAGCTGACGGAGGAAGCCGCATTGTGGGCCATGTTGACCTATCGAGTGCTTATCCTTGCGATTGGGCGACGACAAGAGGCAGTTGCTTAACACGGTGCTTCCCTGCAGTGTCTCTGGAGCCAAAACGTGGCCAGTGAGCAGCTGGATTTTTTATGTAATTTTCAAATGGGTGGAAGGCGTGAGGATGACTCAGCGCGCCGTCAAAGAATTCGCAATAGTCCACAATGCAGCCGCGGAAAAGACGGGTTACTGTTTGATGCAAGTGACACTGGACAAGTCCTATTTTGAGTGACCCCGGAATGTCAAGGATGCAATGCAGCAAATGGGAGAGAACTGTTGTTGCTCAAGGCGACCCACAACTTGGCGAGTCTTCCTCATGGCCAAGATGTTCAGCAGGAGGGTCAGTGGCAAAAGCAAAAGCCTCGAAAAGTTGCCCCCGTCTTGCTGATTCCCATGCCCAAGAGGGCACAGACTTTGCAGATGTACATGGATGGCATGAGAATATGCGAAGAGTCTCACGGGAAACAACCCAGCCAGTCGTTGTTTCGAGATGCATGCGGCAATGTTGTGGAGGAACTGTCCAAAAAACGGCGTCCAGTTTTGACATCATGCTGGACATTGTCCCGAAAGCCATGGTGGGAGTCAAAGTCTCAACACCTGCCCATTCGTCTTTGTTGGACACCAGCGATTCTGCAATGCCCATGAAGGTCCAGAGTCTTAAAAGAAAGAAAACGGTATTGGACAGTGACAATGACGCTCCAGCAGAGCCGAAGAGATCCTCTCCTCCTTCCTCGAAGGCAGTCACGCAGCCCACACTGTTGCAAAGAGCAATTTCCATGTCGGTCGCGACATGCGCCCGAGCAGAGCACGTGGTATTACAAGGCACTGGGCAGTTGCAGAGCCACCGGACTCTCGCCCGGACCAACAGCTCCAACTGTGGACAGTCGATCGTTGTCCACACAAGTTAGCTCATTGGTAGAGTACTGGACTACCATGCGGGAGGTCGCAGGTTCTAACCCCGGCCCGACCAATGCGCAGGGTCTTTAAATAACTGAGGAGAAAGTGCTGCCTTTGTAATGACATCTGCAAATGGTTAGACTTTCTAGTCTTCTTGGATAAGGGCGATAAACTGTAGGCCCCGTCTCACAGTACTTTCACTTAATCTGATTCTGTGGGACGTAAAAGAACCACTAGGGACGTAACAAAACTCTGGCTGTGACCATCCCTAGTGTCTGTCTAAGATATCTACATTACGGGGGCACTCATTAATTACTAAATTAATTGTAAACTGCATAAGCAGTCTGGTGAAGTCCCCCGGCCAGTGATGTAAACCGCCATGAGACTATGTGATATGAGCGGTATATAAATACCTTACCACCATTACCATTACAAGTGAGCCCAGCTTCGAAGGACGGTCATGGACCACAGTCTGATGATGAGGAAGAGGATGATGAAGACGAGAGCAGCAACAACCAGAGCAATAGCAAGAACGAGAGCAATGGCGATGCTAGCAAAAGGGACAAAACTTGCAAACCAACTCCACTGAACACTCCCTCGGATGTCCGGATGTCGACAATTGCGCCTAACTCGCCCGCTTAAGGACCGTCTTGCGAGCCCACTGCGTCTGTGCCCATTCCCACCAAAGGATCTGATGCCTTGCCTCTTCGGTCATCAAGTCGACAATCAGTGGATGAGGACAGGGGCGTCTTTCACCTCTTCCATGGCATCAACCAGGAGGAGAGTTCGTTCGACCAGGCAGATTTATTTCGCGTTGCTATGGGTAAAGACCGGGCAATACAGTTGGATTTCCTGGCATCGGAAGTGATAGCCAGGGGAAAACCAATGCACGGAGAAGGGACAATTACTCTGGGCCCCGTCAGTCCTGAGACGGCATGGCGAGGGAAGTGCCTGGTCAACATCATTCCGGAGGTTGGAGGATTGGGTGACATTGTCCCGAGGATCAACTTGGTGATGCTGTTCAACAGCGAGCATGCCTTTTGCGTACACACAGACAAGGAGCGCCTCTATTCACTGGACATGTTCCCTGGAGAATGGACACTGGATTTGTCCGCGGCCATGAGTCTAGGTCTGTTTTCCCGTGACTGCAAAAGTACAGTACCTCTTATTGCGTGACCAGACAATTATTGATTGTCTCTGGCTAAAAATAAGTGCATGGGAAACCAAAACACTCGAGGTGTAGCAAATTCATTTTCTTGTGTTACCAGCTTTTCTGTTATTTTAAAAGTGGTTAACTAAGATTGTTAGCATATACTTATTGCCCCACTTTTAAAACTGGTACAGTACAATGTTCTAGGTGCTATGGTTTTTAGAAGATATATTTGCATGACGCATGAAAGACAAATAAATTAAATTTTAAGGTTTAACGCAAATTTAATTAGAAAAAGCACACAACAAAAGCAGAGTGGATGAAACAAGTTGTTCACCCTGGCTGCTAGGGAGGAAACAGTTTGCGAACAAGGGGGAAGCAGAATTCTTGTAGCTAGCTGAGCGTGCTCCCTCGCAACCAGAGCTCTCTTGCTCCTCACCTAATGGGGGAGGCTCTCGTAACAGCCATTAACTCATGCTTGGAGTGAAGTTGTATTTGTATGTCTAAGAATAAGATATTAATTTAACGAAAAATACAATAATTTGTTGCGCTAAACAGTGTATAGTATGCGTGCGTGCACTTTTTTAGAATTAGGCTGCTACCAGGGTTTCCCCTTGGAAGTTAGAAGCAAGGGAGCCTTGAGTATGAGAATGATAAGTCGCTCAACAGAGACATTTTATGACATGTACATGCGTGCACGAGTTGCAGCCAAAACAGGGATTCACGACCTATTGTTTTGCTCTGTTGTTGGTTCCGTTAATCAACAATTTAGGGCAAAGGCGTTTGTATTGCTCAAATGATTTGAGTGACAGAACAACGAAATCCCCAGATTCCAAACACCACATCGCGACACAATAGCTACGGCACGATCCTGCCCAGATTGCCCAGGGGTTGCTAACCAGACCGTCCCTTTCTCAGTACTTATGTCTCAGAGACAGACCATTAGAAAACGTATGGGGTTGGGGTGCGGGGAACTACAAAAAAATATTCATGCAAGGGGAAGTTAAATGGGAAAATTTCATGTACGTCAAGTAACCCTAGAAAAATATTTATCAACTGACCTAATAAAATTCATACAAGGGGAAAGTTCAGGAAAAAAATTCAATTGGCTCGAAAATTCACCATCCTCCCCCCCACTACCCCCGAAAAATTCTAATCGTGCGTCCCTTAGACGCAGAACAAACGTCTCGATAATGCGCCACCATTTTTGGGCATTACGAGGTCAAACTATCGTGAAATGGTACAAGGTCAATCCGGGCTGAGGAATTCGCGCTTACGTGCCGGTTCATCATGGTCACCGCATCTTTACACTTGAATAACGTCTTCGAAGACATTTGCCCTCGTTTACACGGCACGGGCTCAGCATGGGGTCTTAGATATCTCCCGCTTTTGGTGCACCCAGAACATGGTTCTGTTTTGTTCTATGTGGGTTTAGGGGGAGGGGAGTAAGACATATTAAAAGCTTGTAAAGCTCAAAAATGTTGGCACATGTTCGCGAAGTGTTTCTAGTCAATCAGGTGCTTGACCCAGGCCTTACACAATTGGTTTTATGTGCCTATAAAAGTAGAGGCATTAGAGCATCGTGCAATAGATAGTGGGAAGGAAGTGGTCATGGGGGAGGGGAGGAAGGAGTTATTTAGAGCCGGATGCTTCGGAAATTTCTTACACTCTTGTGGGGCAGATATGCTTTGTTAAAAGCATAAAACAAAGCTGGTGTAAATTTATAATACCAAACGGTTATATAATCCTATTTTTTGCTGGAGACATAGTAAATTGACTGGTCACGCGTCAACAATCAAATTACCCATTGAACGGCCTCCTCTTTTGAAGATAAATTGAATTTCATCAAAACAGGTACATAATTAAAGAATCTTGTGAGTTTTCGCATTCAAATAAACTTAAATCGACATGTAAAACTAGCGTGACTTGCACGTGTCAATTGACCCGAGAGTCAATTAGCAGCTGGCGAGGGCAAAAAGTAACCTCAAAATAATATATTTAGTTTTGTGCATTCGCAAAAATACCAGACTAATTTCCAAATAATGTTCAAGTACTATATCTCTTCGGGTAGTAACCGCTATTTGGGCTGATTTGGAGAATTCCCACATATAGAAAATTCGATTTTGGTTTTTGTAGTAAACTGTTGTATTTATAAGCATTATGCAAATTATGTATCAGAATTTTTCTCGTTTGCTATTTTCTTCTCGAAATTTAAACGTGTGCCGTTTTTAAATAGTTAGATATCTGTTTTGTGAATTTTATATGGAAAATTGCCAATATATTTGCTCGTTTATGAAAGTGAGCTCAATTTTCTCACTGGACAAATTTCCCGCATTCGGTGGCTAATTTTAGGCCCGCAGACCGTTGAAATAGAATATCTCAAATAATTTCCAAATGCGGTCGCATTTTGAAATTTTCACACCAGCAGTGTTATAAACTCATTAAAACCTTATTATAAAACTGAAAATGAGGGTAGGTTAGGTTTTGAGCTGTGGCCATGGTTTGCTCGATTCTTCTGTGCATTCACTCTTAAGTTTCTGGAACAGGGTTCGTTATTATTCATTTTGTTTTCTGTGATATTGTTGGTTAGTTTAATTTGTTGACATGTACGTTTGAATTTATAAAGAAGCATTGTATTAATAGTTATATATACTGATTATCTTCAAATCTTTTGCTACTGTGCTCATATGGCTGAAGATGTTTGAAACATCGAGACATGTAGCAGAAACTTAAAGGCGTTGTGTTGTCGTTTTTAAAGATAGTTGTCACATTTGTCCTTTCAAGATCATTTGGAAATGTTCTTTTTTTGTTTTTGAAAAACCATTGCAAGTAATAATCTTATTTCCCAAAATGGCCTTAAAACTTAACAAAAAACACCGACTTTTCTTGTTTGTTCAATAGCTTTCAAACAATTAGATACAATTATTTTTGGGAGGTTAGTTTTGTTCTGTTTTAAAGGCTGTGCAAACAAAGGAAATGATTGTTTTCTTTTTACTTTATAGAAGCCCGCCTGTGCAAATACAAAACTTATTTTTTCCTTCAATTTTCCTGTTTTTTTTTTTTCATAAGCCCGTATAAATAATGTTATTCGCCGAAACGGCTTTAAAACTTAACAAAGTACACTTTCGTTTGTTCAATAGCTTTCAAAGAATTAAATACTATTACACAAAAATTTTAAAATACAAAACTAACAGCAACCAATTAATTTTTGTGTTTCGTTTTTGTATTTAACAAGCTTCTCTGATCTTTTTCTTAGCAAACCCTGCAAGCATTTTTTAAACACGGTTTACAGAATCAGCTAAGAAAAAGTAACATCTTTCATACTTTTTGTTTCCTTTTTTATACGTTTTTACTTACCCTGTTCCATTCCTTATTGTTATTTTAAGTAAAAACATGCCAGTTCGTAATAATAGCGTTTTTTCACTCATTTAAGCTAAGGCTGCCATGTTTGAGTTAAATATTACCATAAAATTTCAATAGTAGCAACCCTTGTTGGTGTGGTTTTCGGGCTTCTTACTTTTAATAAATTGTTACTTTCTGAAATTCATTTTCAGAAAACAAACATAATGCAACAGAAGCTAGCGCTAGCTCTTTTTTTAAAAACGCAGTTCTTCGTTTTTGGGAAATGTACTATTGTGCTGCCCATTTCTGGCAATAGAATCAGTAAAAAAAGTTATCAATGGTTTACTGGACTACTGCATGTGCAAATTACCCGATGTAAAAAAAATAAATTTTTGTTTTGCTCAGGGAAAAAAACTTAAGTTAGAAATTCAACAGCAGTTCCATGGTTATCTTCCTCAGACACACAATGGTTAGATGGTCAACTATTTTCAGGAGACCAGCATACCATTGAACGAGCAGTGCATATGATATCCTCTATGGCAAATGGTTACACCCGCAAACGCAGACTCGAAGAAATCAACTTACAGCTGGGTGATTGGCACGCTGTTGTCAGACTACTCAGTGTGAGTATAATAATATTTAAAAACTAAAAGATGAATTATTATCTGTCGTATTTATGACCAATTAATGTTATTGCTGAAAAGACTATAATATAATTTTCATTTTCTTTCATGATGATGAATTCTGTAACTGTGGCTTACAGCTTATACTTCTTTGTAAGGAGTTTTGGGAAGGCTTATAAACGGAGGGGCTTATATCCGAGGGGGGGGGGGGGCTTTTAACCCGATAGAATTAGTATGATGGAAAAAGCAGAAGAAATCATGAACTCAAGCATGACCCGCCAGTTCAAGTTGAGGAGCCACTTATTGAAACCAATTTCTCTACACAATTACCTTCAACTGCAGATAGCAATAGCAAAACAAGTGATGAAGGTATTAGTGACGATGATTCTTCTGAGGTTACAAAGAAAACAAGTGCTGATGTGTTCAATTACAACTATGCACTTCTAGCTGACTGTTTTCTGTTTTTTAATTTTCTCGACGCTATCAAAGGTGATGGATTGAGGCTTATGCGACTGTACAAGTACTTCATGCTGTACTGTCAAGCAGATGATCATCCTAGTACAAAATATTCTTTAGAATGTTTGTACCAATTTTTTCTGATCAGTTCTCTGTTGTCACAAAGAGACAGTGAACGTTTCATATGGAACAGGTCTGTGAATAATCATGGCAAGAAATTACTTGTCCCTGGGGAGCGCCGGACTGGCAGCACACTCAAGAGGCTCCGTAATTTGACGTTTTTGGGAACTTTTTATAGCTAAGTCTGTATTTTCCGATTGCCTGTTGTTTATCTAAGAACCACACCATGGCGTGCATTTATTCTCGATCCTCTCTGTTGGCTATACGCTCTGCTTGACGATCAAGACCACTTGCTAGTTCTCTTTGGCGGAAAGTAACAAAATTGGGGTTGTCTCGTGACAAACCAACTTG